>PVJD01012077.1:0-41973 GCA_004026545.1 Mormoops blainvillei | reverse complement strand
CACCCACCCACCCAAATGAAATTGTATTTACCATGTACATTGCAGGCATCAGAGAGATGACCAGGGACAAGATATATAATGTTACTCAGTGCGTGGAATCATGAAACTTTCTATGCAACTAGCGGGTGAGCTGACAACAAACATACTATTTCAAGTGGTTGTAAGTTTTATGAAAAAACAAACAAACAAAAAAACGAAAAACAGGGCAAGGAGATAAGACAGTAAATAGTGTGATGAAACTGAAAGGCAGTTTGGGCGGGCGAGGGGAAAGCTGTGGATGAAGTGCTTAGGAAAGGCTTCCCATGTAGGGTTAACAGATTTAGCAAATAAAAATACAGGACCCCAGTTAAGTTTGAGTTTCAGATACATGATGAATACATTTTTAGTATAAGTATGTCCCATGTAAGATTTGGGAAATATGTACTAAAAAAATATTTGTCATTTACCTGAAATTCAAAGGTAAATGTGTTCCTCATCTTATCTTGTAACTCCTGCAGGCGTCCCTGTCCCCTCCCAACCCCCAGTGAATGAGATGCGAGAGTGTTCCTGGAGAATAAACAGGAAGTGCAAAGCTTCCCAGGCAGAAATGAGCTCGGCTTGTTCAGGAAGAAGCCTAGTGTGGCTGGAATAGAGGGAGCGGGGCTGGTAGTAGATTCCACCCCATAGAGGTGGGCAGTGGCCAGATCACGTGAGGCTCCAGGCCAGTGTGAAGAGTTTGCATTTTATTCTGACCTGTGGAATTTTAAGGCACACCCTCAGCACTGCAGTTACTCGTTTCCGTGAATATTCCAGTTTAGTATTGATTCCCCCAAAGCAGGTCCACTAATATTGCTTTAAGACCAGAGGTTAGGATGAGAGAGTAGGTGCTCCTACCCTGGAGGAAATTGAGCAGTGTTTTCCCCAAATTCATTTGCACCACCCCCCACCCTCTTTCCATCCTCTTTACTACTGCCTTCAGCTTTCCTAGCACTGGACAGAGCCTTTCATTGTACCAAAAGAAATGAGGTTAAAATGCTGGGAGAGGCGACTTGGGAGACACAGATTCTTACTACTGTGTAAATGACTACTAGGAAGTATTTTAAAAGTGAGGAAGAGGAAAGCATGCATAGGTCAAGGAAAGATGGGACAATAAAAAGTGAAATTTGGGGTGCTGATGTCAAGTGCTGGCAACTTGACCAGTTTCCCTAGCTGTGACACTAAAGCTGAATTGGCTAAACGGAACTGAAAACCAATTCTCTTCCCTCTCTGTATTGAGATGGAGAAGAATCTCTCATAGAAGAGAGATTCAGAACCAAGCTGGCTGCAAACGGATACTGCCAGATGGCAGAGCGATGAAAATATTTAGCTGTAAACCCCACGCTGTGTTTGGGAAAAGGCTGAACTTGCATTCCCGCCACAGACCTTAGTGGGCTCCTGTCTGATAACGTTTCCTGGCTCCTCTCACCACTCGCCTCAGTGACTCACAGAGTGACTCACGGCTCGTCTCCAGCAGTCCGCTCCGTGCAAGGATTTATCTTAGCAGAACCAGCCTGCTTTCCGGTTTTCTAGCAAAAGATCCCCCATGTCAAAAAAGGAGTCTTGGTTTATTTCCGAGAGGACGGCCCTACCTTACTTTCCACGTATGGTGGGGTTTTTTAAAGCCAATGCTAATTTTGTGAGGTAAACAGAAAAGCAACTATGCTGTTCTATAGATGGGGAAACTGACTGTGAGGGGCTTGTTGCCCCAGGTTTCAAGAGGCAGAGCACAAGCTTGAGCCTTTGATTTGTGTCTTTTCTAACATGCCAGGGGTTGTCAATTCATTTCAAAATTATTTAATGACTTGTGCAGGACTACATAGCTACTTGCTGCCCTCTAAAATCAAAATGTTCTTTTTTGGTAAAAACACTGTTTAGAAACCAAGGACAGTATGTACAAGGGCAAAGAAGGTTCCTCCTTTTGAAAAGCATTTACATCAGAGAGGCTGAATCACTAATAGGCCAATTGATTCTTTCAAAAGATTTTAATGACCCTCCCCCATTATACAAATAATAAATGTTTGTGCAGAAACTTTGGAAGAGTTAGAAAAACGCAAAGGGGAAAATAAAAATCACTTGTAATCCTCCCACTCAGATATAGTTGCTGTTGACATTTTGATATGTGTCCTTCCTGTCTTTTTCATATACACGAGTGAGCATATTTTAACAAATTGGAAAAAAATGTGGTATAAACTGATTGATAACTGGCTTTTTCCTTTAATGATATTTCCATGGCCATTTTCACACATCATTAATATGTTTCACAGCATGTTTGAACCATAACATACTATCTGTTAAACAACAACAACAAAAGGCCAAAGTGAAAGGCAAGAAACATTAGTTTGAAATTAAAAAAAAAAAAAAAGCTAGTCAGGAAGCATTGATTCAAGCAGGAACCCAAGTACTGTTCCAATTAGGAGGTGAAGGCAAGGGGTGCTTATGAGAAAGGGAAGGGGAACACTTACATCAGTAGAAGAATGGAATTTCCGTGGGTGTGGATAAGCTAACATAATGACGCTAATGCTAAAGAATGTTTTTAATTTTCGGTCCAGTAGTCATTAGTTCAGTAGTTAAAACATCTGCTTTCTTGTTATCCTTGCAAATGGTTCTTTGGGACGCAGTTTTGCTTCCGCCCGGTCCGAATGTTATTTTGTCCAGTTTTCACATGCCAGAGAAGTAAGGCCTAAGATGTGCAAGGCGGTTCTCCTGGGCTGGCAGCTCTGGCTCCGTTTATATATTTTTTTTATATCTCGTGAATGATGTCCCTCATTTGTGTCACCCAGTGGCACTTTTAAATTGTTACAATAAAAAAAAACAAAAAACACCACCACAACAGGCATGTTTAGTGATGTTTCCACCCAGTGAGTCGCCTGAGCCTTAATTTGAGAAAAATTATAAAGGGGGGAAGAAACAGAGAACATTAACAGGCATTAGTTTGATTTTCATCTGTTGAAGGGAGAGAAGCAAAGATGCCCGTTTCAAGTGTCTCCTCTGTAAAGGTCACTTCGTTCCCCTGTGTTCTTAATTCTATTCCTTTAACTTGGCTGTCAGACTCTTTGTCTTCCCATCTCCCCTGCAGCTCCTGCCACCTCTCCCCACTCTGCCGTGCTTTCAGCTGCAGTCCTCTGCCTTCCCCGCTGCCACCCGGGGACCTACCTCTGAATGTTCTCTGTGGCTCACTCAGGGCCTGAAGAGTTATTTCTAAGAGGAGTACATGAAGAATCCTTGTCACAATAGCTGAAGCCGTGTCCACAAAGCTCCTTTGCAAACTACTGCACCATTTTGCTTGTGGGTGAGCTGCGCACCGGCCTGTAACTGCCCCTGGAAGTGGTGGTAAGTTCCAAGGCATTAACGATGGTGTGGCCTCCGGGTTTCTTCAGTTTCTTAGCTGGACTAAGCTGCTATCCCTCCATTCCCTTCTCATTCGGCACTTTCGGTTTCTTAGTTTTAATAAAAACTGGAGAAATCAGGATGATCCTTATTCTCAGGCTACAAGTCAAGAAATAAAAGAGGTCCAAAAATCAAGTAAGGCTCAACTGAGGGCCTTAAAAAGAAAAACTGATCTGTTGCGGAATTCTAAGAATAGTTCCCAATGCTTTCACTTTCACAATCACGTCGGTCGTTAGTTCTAAATCCGAATGGCACAGGGCGGCAGAATTTACGCATTGCTTGTAAGCGCATTGATTCTTCACATGGGTGGGATTTGACTGTTTCCCATCATATACTCCATTCCAAAATATATCTGGGTCTGCTTTTCTCAGATGATTAAGATGTCTGATTGATAAACTCAGGGCTATTAAGAAACAGTGCCCTTCTTGTGCGTGCCAAGGTTAGAGCTGCATGGTCCTCGAGGGAGGTTGTGGGGGACGTGTACTCTCATCATCGCATGCTCATTCACAAATTCATCTGTTCAAATATTTGAGACTTTCCTATGCGCCGGGCCAGAGCAAAAGCCCTTGTCTTCCAGGAGGGAGACAAGTAAACAAATATCTAACAATGAAAATGTTACAAAGAAAAATGAGGCCAAGTAAGAGAATGGAGTATATGAGGGCGGGGAGCGCCGCGTGGGGGTGATACTTTAGATCTGGTAGCCAAGGAAAGCCTTTTTAGGGAGGTGGCGTTTAAGTGCGGGGACAGGTCATGGAAATAACCGTCTGGGGAGGAGCAGTAGGGACGGAGGCCTTGGGGTGGGAAAGGCTCCACGCGAGACCCCGCACGGGGGGGGCTGGGCAGCTCCGGGAGCCCTACAGGTCATGGAAAGATTTAGGATTTTATTTGCGAAGCGATTGTGTAGAGGTGGCCCCAAGACAGAGGGAAGCTAGTGGCCCAAGGGGTCCCCTGAACCCAGCAGGGACCACCGTGGGTCCCAACAAGCTGGGAGTGTGTAGGGATTCTGGGGAGAGACTCCTGTAAAATGGTCACTAGAGCTGCCAGGCCTGTCCTTGTGGCGGTTTGACAATTCAGATGTGCCATCTGGCATCCTAGGTCTTCTAGGATGAGATTTTTAACGGAAGCTGACTTTATTCCTGCTATGCCCCACCGCACATCGCCGTCAATCATTACCTGTGGATCATAATTCCTTTTGAGTCCCTCCTGTAGACCACGTGATGTATACGCATTTTTCTCCAATCCTAGAGGATCATGATGAGTTTTAGGTGAGGAAACTTGACGAGGTCATGTGTTGTAGTCAGTTAGGGCTGCTATATAACAAAGTTATCATAGACTACATGGCTTACTAGCAATGGAAATTTATTTTTTGCAGTTTTGGAGGCCAAAAGTTAGAGATGAGGGTGCCAGCGTGGTCAGGTCCTGGTGAGGCTCTCCTCCGGGTTGTGGGCAGCTGACAACTCACGGCATCCTCACATGGCAGAGAGCACAGCAGAAGCAGCAAGCCCTGTGACTCTCACAAGGACACTAATCCCATTCATTGTGGGCTCCACTCTCATGGCCACTTCTGAACCTAATTACCTCCCCCAAACCCATTTCCTAATTATACCGTCAGATGGCAGGGGGAGGGTTTCAATGTACGAATTTGGAGGGGACACAAGGCCATGACACATGGTTATTGACTGATGGTGGGATTTAAACTCAAGATTTAACTGGCTGGAAAGCCTGTTTTTCTTCCTCTGTATCACACTGTATTATCCTTCCTGAGTACTTCTGTTCATTCATCAAAACATTTACTGACCATCGGCTGTGGGTTTTGTGCTGTGCTGGGCATGCATTAGGGATGTAGACACAAATGAGTTCCTGCACTCGTGTCTTAGACTCGAGTGGGCTGTCTAGAATTCTACTACATGTCCCAGAATGGAGTGAGGTTATAATGCAGAGACCCCCCAGCTACCCGCCCCCATCACCATTTCAGACTTTCTGAAATGGAGATCTGCCTAACTCTTCTTAGTAAAGAACTTTGCCAGCTTCCAGGCAGCATGGGCCACTGCCATCATGAAAAGCGGCCCTTGACCCACTGTCCCCGGCTGACCTTGGTACTACTGTCCACGGTTGGCTTTCACTTACATTTGGATCCTTGTCACTTTAAAAAATTTTCAGACATCATCCAATGACGTTAACATGACAAGTTATTAATGTAGGAGCCTGCCCATCATGCAGGGGCAATGCAGTTGAGGGCAGCAGCAACTGCCGGGTCCCTGCGCGCCCACACGATAGTCAGAGCCAAGGGCAGGACCCACACAGGCACCGTGAGAGGCTGTCCAGGGGGAAAACATCGCTCCACCAACGGCTTCCCGATGACTTCCTAGAGAACGTGTGAAACTCCCAATGACCTTACTGAGGTAGAAAGCATGAGCTACCAATTTAAACACACATAAAAATTCCAATATCCTTCCTTATGCCTCAAAATAATTTGTCATAAACTGCCAAAGATTAGTCTCAATGTCAGTACACTGCTTGTTTCCTTCAGAATAGTTCCTAGAATTTGTAACTATTTTGTCTTTCTTCCAGAATGAGGTTATCTTTTCACTGTTGTCTCCCTAGCAACTGGCAAAGTGCCCGAAGCAGGGTATGCCCGGGTCCTAGACTCGAAGCAGAGGTTGGGGGAGGCAGCGTATTTCCGAGATGTCATATACCTACCTGTTGCCCAAATGACTGGCAATTATCTTTCTTTAGTGTCTGGGAGAAACTTGGACTCAAAACTTTTATTGTGATGCTGTAAAAAATAAGTTCTGTGTAGTTGTCTAAATTATAGTTGTCTCACTTTATCCAATTAAAAAAAAATTGAGTTCCCTTACCCAAAGCGCGTATTAACTGAGCTTCAACCAAAAATAATTTGGTGGAATAATTTGTGTTGAGCAGCAATACAATTTAAAATCTGATGCAAAAGTGATCAACGTGCACTTTCTTCCTTGTTTACTTACCAATCTGGTCTTTCTTCCTTAATAACTAAGTGATGTTACCAGAAAGTACTGTGCCAAACACTTCATATTGCATTTCTGCATTTAACCTCAGACATATGTGCTAAGCATGCATTTTTCTTTTCACAGTTGAGGAAACTAAGGTTCAGAAAAGTAAGGTTAACTCGCTTTCAGGCCCCCAGAAAATATTGGGTTGACCAAATGATGGCTCTAGTAGTGCTTAGTTGTCTTTTAACTTCATTTGAAACAATTTTGTTAGATTGTGTTGTGACAGCTGTCACATCAACATGCCTTTAAAAAACATCAGAATCAGTGAATTTTTGTGCAGCCATTTTAATGCTGAAGATGGAAGAAAATATGCAACATTTCTGGCACATTATGCTTTATTGTTTCAAGAAAGGTAAAAACGCAACTGAAATGCGTTAAGATTTGTGCAGTGTATGGAGAAGGTGCTGTGACTGACTGAGTGCCAAAAGTGGTTTGTGAAGCTTCTTGGTACTCTTGACATTTCGGCCAAATAATTCTTTGCTGTGGGGCTGTCTTATGCATTGGAAGATGTTAAGCAGCACCCCTGACCGCTACCCAGTAGAAGCTAATAGGGGGAGGTAGCCGACACACTCAAAATATCCAAATCAATAAAATTATTGGTGAAAATGAAAAATGCACTCTTTATTTTACGCAGAAAACTAAATGGACTTTCTGGCCAATCCAATAGCAAGCCTTTATTCTAACAAGTATGCTATGTCGCCTCCAAACATACACAGATGCTTCAAGCAGACAGGAGTGCTGTCTGTGCCGTAAGACATATCCGATCACACCCAGTTCTAAAATAAGGGTGGGATTTAGGGTCTAGTTGAGGCCAAAACAATTTCCCTCTTCTGGTGCCCTTTTAAGAAAGGCATTGTGTTCTTAAGATTTGAATTCCTACTGCCCCCTTGTAAGGATGTGTGTGCCTTTTGGCCTGGGTCTTCAGATACACGTTACCCAGAACTCCTAGAGCAGAGGGCCGGAGCTCTATGTAAAGGGGACAGTGAGCAGGTGTGGGGTCAACCCCTGGTCACGCGGCTTTCCAAAGGACTGACAAGCTTAGCATTTCATGAAAGCACAGGAAGGATGGGGCTGTCGGAACCTGTTGCTGATGCTTCGTTACACGCAGATGCCTGTCTGATTGGGAACACTGGCAAGGGGGAGGCATACAATTTCCCTTGAAAAGTGCTGGCTTGGCTGAAACACTCTCAAGTTCATCAATCCAGGGAAACCCACATCTACACCCATTACCTGAACAAATACCAGTAGGAATGTGTGTTGATAGAATCACCTGTGAATCTGTTGTTTACAAATCAACATGGAATCCCACCCATAACACATTCCTTCATGTGCTGTATTCCAAGTTTTCAACTTCATATGCTTTATCTGGTCAGGGAGGATTTTCAGAAGGGCTGAGGTCTCCTTTGAACCTATCCATCTGACAGATGATTCCTGTTGATTTATAACTAAGATGTGAGTCCCAAGTCTAAGTACAGTCAACTTCCTGCCCCTCCTCAGCAGGAGGGCCTCTGGCAGGTGGCATAGCTAAGGACCAGTCTTGAAGGCATAATTACTCCTCCTGCAGGAACTCCAGGCAACATTCTACTCATGCCGCCAATGAGAACGCCCAAATTCCACCCTCTTCCCCTTTACCTCTTATTCTGAAAATAAGCAGTTTCCCCCCTACATTCAACAGTTCAGTGACATGTGCTGTCTCATGCCTCCTTCTGTACCTGGAATGCTGTCTCCCAGGCAACCGTCGGTCACCAACAGCTGAAATCCAGACTGGCTCTGAAGGCCTGAATGAAGCCTACCCCTTCAAAAAGGTCTTCTTCATCACCTTGCTAGAAGAGTTCTCTCCCCCTGGGCTCGCAGTTACTTTATATCAATCGCCTGGCAGCTTGCCACAGACCACCTGTGCGGAAGTTGTCTCTGGGTATGTTTGATCCCAATCTAGCAAAGGCTCCTGTGGGGACTGAAGTCGTTTCTCACAGATGCCTGATTGCTCGATATACCTGGCTCCGTCCTTTACACCAAGCACTATCCCACTGAAGCAGGCAACATTCTTCAAAGGTCTGGTCAACTGAAGAACATACATGGGCAGCGGGGGGTGTCAGTAAGCACCATTCAGGAGTCTGGATGATCTGCCACCACTACATCGTCAGTTCCTGGGTCCCACTCGGCTTGTTCTTACAACTTCCAGTCTGGAGTTAAGGTGTCTTCCGTGACCCTGGACCACAAGCCAGGTGCAGATATCCTGCTCAAACTATGGCGAAAACCAGCCTGGGAACTTTCTCCCTTTGGGTTTGTGCCATAAAGAGATTGGAAAAGAGAGAAGGTGAAGCTCCTAAAAATGTCAAGAATGACAAAAATGTGTTTTAAATCCATGTTTGGAATGAGAACTAGAGGCTGGTGGTGCAATGCCATGAGAGCAGAGACCAAACAAAGGCAAACAACTATTTTCTCCTTCAGGGACAATATTCTCCAAATCAAGAGTGAAGAGAGAAGGTGGGTTAGCATTTAAAGCCTGGGACTGATGAGGGGACAGGAGGAGACATGTGCTTAAAGGGAGTTCAGATGAAACACTCCCAGGCCCTGAAATGACCTGTGGGCGTGGCTGCTGTGTTGCTGTCAGAGCGCTGGAGAGCTAAGCACGAGCGAAGACCAGAGGCGGAAAACACAGCTGTAGAATGTAGGAACTCCAGAATGGAGAGTTTAATGTAAAACTCTGGCCAAATCTGTAAAAGAGATGGTGAATATTTTGACTCCTAATGACTGCTGGTTTCTTTTCAGCTTTTGAGTCAACCAACTGTCATACCAAACTAACCTCCTTCCCTTTCTGATGGGATTACTTGAGCAACCAGCAATTGAAATGACAGTAAAACAATAGTTGATAGTTTAGAGGTGAGTTGAGTAGAAGACAATCTTGAAGGTAACAGCTACCACTTCAATAGTTGGCTCTGTGCTATATGTGGTTCAAGGGCCTTTTATAGCTTTCATCTACTTAATTACCCGTAATAATCCGATAATATAGGTACTAATATTATTCTCAAGGTCCTGCAGGTAGGATGCCCACCAGGCAATGTGGTCACAAATTCCGCTTCTCATGTGAATGGCAAGGCTGATACAGAGGGGAAATGGAATACCCCTTTTCCACGCAGGTGAGCGAACTTGCCCTCTCAGTTCCACACAGGAGAGGGAACTGTGGACACACATCTGGCCTTGCTCTGCCCTTTCCCACTCGCTTTTCCGAGGGGAGGAGGGCAACGTTTGAGCACCAAGGCTGGGAGGTGCCACTGAGCACACTTCCTTGGCATGGTAAGGTCATCGGGGCGGAATTTGATATTACAAGGGGAGCTTGTAGTTTAAGTGGGTACATTCTGGGGCTGATATTCAAAAAACTGTAGTCACCGGTTCATCACCAGACCAGCATCAGAACAGAGGCGGGCCATAAGCCACTGATGTGGCTAGTACCAGCCCTGGTACGCTTATGAACATAGGGTTATTGGCCTGGGTGTTTCGGGAGCCCATTGTGATCTTTACTTCACTGATCATCTCGGTAAGAGACAAGGTATTTTGATTTCCTTTAGTTTGACTTCTGTGTCCTGTTTTTTTCAATTTGTTCTGGACTTAAAGAGGGGAAAGACAGGCCTTGATTAATCATCACTACCAAAGCCCAATAGTCCTTTACATTTTTCAGATAATATCCCAAACACTAAATGCAGTTTCTGATGCCGTTTTAAAGGTGATATTGACAAACTAAAAGGCATCAAAAGCCAGGATCAAGCCTACACTAGGGCTGTGTGGTACACAGTCGCTGGAGGGAAGCGGGCCATTCATGTCATCACTCCCACTGTGGACATGGATGGACCTACAAGTCTGCAGTGCGGTGGTGGCTGGGAGGGGCCAGGACCTGGGACAGGAAATAGTCTTTGGCAAAGAAAGTGCCAGAGCTTTGGGACCAAGGTGCGACCTCGTTACTTTAGAGTTGAGGGTCAGCAAACTAGGTGTGCTGTTAGGCTCTCTACGTTGAAAATGTGTGAACCTCTGGTCTAGACTTAGGACAGTAATTCTAACAACCTGGAGTGTGCGGAGAGGGAGCAGGGAGAGAAGGAAGAAAGGAGAAAGGAGTATTCTTGGAGCCAGGACCTTTTGTGGAGGAACTTGAAAAAGGCGGAGAGAAAAGAATTGGGGTGGAACCCCCATCATGCCTTACTGCACAGAGACCCTTCCTCATGTGAGCCGAGCAACAACATAACCTTTCAAACTTAATTATTGACATCTATTTGGTGAGTCCCTAGAAGGTGAAGGTAATGGATTTTTCTCCAGTCTTTCATAATTTGCAGCCCAAGAACAATGTAAAATGCAAGCACAGGTAATCAAAAATGTTTTAATGATTAATGTTTGGACATTATTTAACAATGGATATATCCAGATGAGCTAAAGCACACTCTGACAGCACACTATTGAATGTTATAGTTTCTGTATTGAAATGTGTAAAGACTTTTGCAAACTAGTACCTAGGAAGACATACATTTACAAATATACACATTCTAGATTTGATAAGGTAACTGTAAACAGATGCTGTGACTCCTTCCAAACAGAAAACCCATAAGACTAATAAGAGAACCAACTGGCTCCTTATAATATGAATGTGCAAAATTAAAGCATGATATTTACATAAATATCAAACCAACAATTAGTTTATACATTGTCAATGACTTTCTAAGATGTGTCATGAGTGGTTCAACGAATATTTTTTCCCTCAGTGGAGAAGGTATTTAGAGGCTTCTGACACTTTAAAATGACACACACAACAGTCCTTATCTGTTTGACCACTGCCTCACAGGTGTGAGACATGATTTCATAAGTAGTCTATTATTTTTAAACAAGCGATTCTAAACAAATTTTTAAATTCTAAGCAGAAAAAAGTACAGGTGCTATTAGATTTACATTACACAAATGATCTCTATTCAATTTCCCAGTTCTCTTATGCTGTAGCTATCTGTTTAATTTTACCTTAAATTTTTTTTAAGGAAGGTCCTTTTCTCCCCTTTATTAATTTTGGTAAGCTAGGCACATTTTAAAAGGAAGTTTGTGTCAAAACAGATAGCAGTACAGAAATCAATCCACATTTGGACCCTGGCAACCATTGCTCATCTATGGGACTCTGTCAAATAGTAAATAATCCTCCCTCTTAAAAAGTGTATTTCCCCTCTCTCTCTCTCATGAGCGGAAAGCAAAATGGGCTTTGTTTCCTGTATAAAAACACTTAGCGCTTCAGAAATTAAAAATGGCCTACTCATCCTACGCACTTCCTAAAATCCTGAAGATAAAGAATATATATTTAAGTTTCATCAAGACTGCTTTAGAGCCCCCCCTTTTTACATTATTAATAGTGGCACTCAAAATAAAAAAATAAGATCTGTTAAAAAGTTAAACTGACTGCTTGTTCCACTAGACTGGAGCCTGCCTGATTTAAAGCCAATATTACAAAACTGAAGGTGCCATTTCTGATTTCACATGTACAAGTCACCTGAAATTATGTGTCACACTCTAGTTTCCTAAGTCACGGTCTTTGATTTTTCTAATCAGAGCTATTGAAAACAAATATAAACTTGAAACATACCCTAATTTAAACTAATAAGCTTTGGGCCCTGCTTTTTAAATTTTAAGGCATGTGTGTTTCTCTACTGTAACATTGTATAAATTTACAATCACATGCATGATCTATAGTAAAAAAAAAAAGTTTGGATTACAGTGTTTTTATATTGTGAATCACAATTCAGCACCTATCATGTTATAACTAATAAGGCAACAGCAGTGTTGTATACTACACTAACACTCCCTCTGCAGTGTAGCGCAGGGGTCGGTGAGAGCCCAGAAATTTTAAAACTCTTATGCCTACTTGTCTAATCTGTATACATTTTCTAGGGGTTTTGAACTGATGAAAGAGGTCCTACGTGGATCGCACTATTGTAGGCCAGACTAGTTACAGCAGCTGTTCACGAGCATCGGGCACAACTCACATTGTGCTTACAATCAGACGACGGGGTTTGGAGGTTTGCGACTCTTCGACCTCAATCCTTCCGTAGCTTCCTTGGCTTCACATTGTTTTCCAGGGACGAAAAGCTGTTGGTGTGTCCGTTCACGGCAGCCACGGACCCGTTCTGGTGGTCTCTCAGGTGTTCTTTCCTCCGGGAGGGCCCCTTCTTATTGTAAGTCTGAAACACACGAGGGAAGACAGCATCACGGGACCGGATGGGGGCTGCGTCTCTACCACTAACCTAAGTTTCCTCTCAGGACCCAGTGCTCTCCAGGGGTTTCTCTAGTGGGGTCGCCAGGAAAACTTATTTTGTCTTGTTTTTGTGGGGTTTTTTTGGCCAGTAGTTTAATTACCCTTCTGCTTTCTGAGGCTACCTGAAGTAAATTCACTGAGTCATAGGCTGCAATATAAAACTATTTTAAAAATTAAACAGAAAATTCTATTTATACTTTATTGTTGTACCCTTTCAGTCTCCAGGTGGCAGAGGACGGGGTTATGTGGCCCAATTCGTATCTGTCTGCAGCACCTCTCCCAGAACTCACATTCTGTGTCTCAAGATGTGCTCATTACTTCAGCGGCTGTTCTGGCCCTTAGGTACAAAGAGCTACGCCACCATAAGCAGTTAAGTAAGCATCATTGCACCTTCATGGGGTCCTGTCCTTTAAACTCCCTGGTAGCTGGTGAGTGTCCCACAGTGTAGCACACACTGTTAGCCCAGCAGTGTATGAGCTCAGCTCAGACATGCCGCGCCCAGGTAGGTATGTGTGAATAGTTCCAGGTGGGCATAGGGAAGGGGGAACATGGATGATCCCCCAGGTGGCTGCCAGACACGAGCGGCTTTGCTGCCTCTGCACCAACGGCCTCTGCCCTTGCTCCCGGCCTCCCGAGCCTGCCCTGGAACCAGACACTGCCCACGGGAGCAGGGACACGCGTCATCCAGGGCTGATGGGAGGCAGGGGAATCGGCAGTGGCCACAAAGTGGTCAGGCTCCACTGGTGATAATCTGCCCTAAATGGCCCCTTCTGTGAGCAAAAACCCGCATTACATCACGCACTTGGAAATGAACTGAGCCTCCAAACTCAAGAAGAGGACGAGCAAGAAAACTGGGACAAAAGGGCAGATTTCTATCTATAGCTGACAGATTGCGATGGAAATTTCTCCGGACATTTAATTTAGGCATGAGGTTCAGAGCAGCAGGGCTGTGAGACTTCTGACAGAAAATCACCCATCACGTGTCTGTCTGCCGCAGGCCTGGGGGGGAGCCTGCTGAACAGTTTTGCTTTTCCACATAAGCCCCGAGCCTCCCTTGTGAAAAATCTAGAACTCAGGAGGTCTGGGACACGTGTTGCCTCGTCTACGTTAGCAGTGACCCTCCCCTCCCAAAGGTAGGGGCTGCCCTGTCACTGTGACTAAAATAGTGCCCAGTGTCCGGCCCACAGCAGGACCTCTACACGTCCCCATTAACGAACAGATGAGGAATCCCGCTGATGAAGCCCCAAATCCCAAATGCCACAGAAGAGTGAGACTTACCTGAATGTAGAAGTTTGTGAAGAGAACGATCAGAGAAATCATGTATCCAATTTGGAAATATAACCAACCGAGAGGGAAGGAACACGGCCAGATGACCCCACAGCTGGTCTGCATGATTGTCAGCACAAACTGAAGCTGGTGGGAGAGAGGGCACAGCTGAGCCGGGTGGCAGCGGCCCGTGGGCAAGGGGCCACGCCGGGCTGGGCTCTCTGCCCTGCACCCCCATTTGTGAATTATACTTAGTAACCTTTCTGTAGGTACCACAACACAAAGCATATGCTATATATCTTTCTGTATTTGTCTCATATACACACCTTCCTTTAACCAGCTTTAACTTAAACCACTTTTCCTGAAATTCAGGGAATAGTTAACGACACTGTCTCGTATATTTGAAATTTGCTCAGAGTAGATCTTAAAGCTCTCACAACAAGAAAAGGATTAAAAAATTTTAACTTCGTGAGGTGATGGATGTGTTAACTAAACTTACTGTGGTAATCATTTCATAATATATCCATATTACCAAATCGTTATGCTGTATAGCTTAAACTTATACAATGTTCTATGTCAATTATGTCTTAATGAAGCTGAAGACAAAAAGAAAATGTTAAAAAACAACCCAAAACACACAGGTAAACTTTGGGGACAGAGTACAGAGAGAGAGAAGAAAGGTTTATTATT
Source organism: Mormoops blainvillei (assembly GCA_004026545.1). Classification (NCBI taxonomy): domain Eukaryota; kingdom Metazoa; phylum Chordata; class Mammalia; order Chiroptera; family Mormoopidae; genus Mormoops; species Mormoops blainvillei. Next base: position 27,306 of record PVJD01012077.1, on the reverse strand, counting down.
ATTTTTTATTAAAAAATTAAAAAGAAATTTTTAGGGAGGAGGGAAGGGTGTGAGAACCCGTGATGTCACTGCAGAGTGTCCAATCTCACTAGACATGAATTGTTCCTTACGTGTGTTCCCTCTTGGCTTGGTGAAGGTTGACAAGTAGATTTAAACTCTTATCAGGATATAATGTGAAGTGCACAGAATATTTCTTATGAGTATCTCTTGAAAAGCACATGGAAGTGCTTGGAAAAACAAGGCAAGGGTGTGAAAATAAAGCGTGGCTACTGGAGGGTGCGTCTTCTAGCGGAACAACAGCTGCGCTCTGCCCACTGGATTTGTGGCCCAGCTACCAGTGTTATTATATAAAGAACTGCTTTTTTTTCTTTTTCTCTTTCTCTTTTTTAAGGTAAGTACTCTAGGTTGAGTAATAACTGGGAGCGGTGCTTAAAATATATCTAGGCAAACCGGGTGTGATCTTAGCCTCAAAAGGCAGAAGCTAACAGGAGACCAACTTGCCCAGTCTGTTCTTTCAAATTCTGCTTCGACAGAGCCAGGGCTGTGAGCTGTAAGTCAGTCTCATCACTTCTCCTTGAGTGGAATGAGGAGGTTAAAGAACAACCGCCCTTCCTCATGGGGGGAGAGAAAAATTAACAAGGGCTGGCTGGCAGCTGGCAGAGAGCGATAATGAAATGTCAGACATGTAAGGGGCTCTGATCGCCTCTGATTTTTTCCCAGGCTGTTATTTTTAAATACTGAAAAATCACAATTGACTTGGAGGGACCTGAATCACCATGGTTTCTTTAGAAAACTGTGTTAAAAAGGCAAGGCCAGGACTAAGTGTGAAATGTCTAAGCTCCCAGTCAGCTAGTTTCGGCCTACTGCTTCAGTGCCCTCTTCTACGAAATGGGGATAACAACGTGAAGGCAGGCTGTTGGAACAACTCATGTAAAGCGACTTACTTAGCATAAGTGCCCAACACAGTAAACTCAACAAATGTTAGCATTTATCATGAGTAGCAACAGCAGTAACGATGAGTCTGTGGAAAAATTCACAAGGGGAGAGGAATAGGGATCTATAATATACTGACAACTCGTGAAAGCTTAAGAAAAGGATGGTGAGAAATAGTCACCAGGTGCAAACAGCTGCTGGGTGGCTCTGGCACGGTGAACCTTGGGAAGCGGGCTTTCCGTGAAGCACAGCAAGGATCATCCTCACCAACAGGTGCTCCATTACACGAGAGCCGAGAGGTCACCCAGCACCTGCCTCAGCAAATGTCCTCACCGCCTAATAAGCTACAAGCACCTCGGACTCGTGCCCTTCTGAAACTCTTGGGAACACAGATAAAAGTTTTCACTTTGGATTTTGAATTATAATTAGAAGACACACAGCCAGACATACACATGCACATGTGCTTTGTGCACAAACTAAGAACAAAGGACTGAACTTGAAGTCAAGAAAGTTAGACGCTAGTCCTCGTTCTACAACTCAGCTAGCTGTACGCCCACAGGCACAGTTTCTTTGTTGATTAAAATTAAAATTTCCTGCTCTGCCCATTTCACGGAGTTTCAATCGGATCAAGTGAGAAAGGGCGGGAAAGGCACATCGTAGTTGCTATTAAACAACAATGAAGGCAGCACCCACAGGGAGGGCTCTGTGTACCCCCAGCAGCAAGTACTGGGAAAACAGGACAAGTCACTCACCAGCTGCCCCTGAGTGATGTACTTCTTCCACCAGAGGTATGGACGCATGGAAGGGACAGAAGACAGACCATAGTACGAATACATGAGGACGTGGATGAAGCTGTTAAGTGTGGCACCAAAATAAGCTGCAGGAACAGAGACGATTTGGAGAGGAGGATGCATCAGTGTTCTACTCATAACAGGCAAGAAAATAAATAAATAAAATCCAAGGTTCTTTATAAACCTAACAATCAGATGATTTTGAACAGGGGCTGGCAAACACTGCGGCAAGTGATACTTGGATGTGTAACAGAACTCAGTGTCCCCTTGGACAGGAAGCCATCAGGGTGCTTTAAGCCCAGGGCCAGGCGTAGCTTCCAGGTGGGCATCTAACACAGGAGCCGGGAAAGCACCCGCCTCCCTCTGACACCTAAAGGCTTTGCCACCAGAGCTTCACCCACTCCCAGAGGCAGCTGCTTTTCTTCACAAGCCCAGGGCCTCAAACTGCTGCGTCGGAGGTATGAGGAGGACAGCGATGGGCACTATGTTCAAAGTTGGCCGTCTCTGTACTCTGGCAGAGGTTTGGAGAGGCCTTTGAGGTCGCCTCCTAACTACTCCCTGGGACTGCAGTACTGAGGCCGTATTTATCTACTGCTAATGACGTTCAGAGTCCAGTTCCTTAGAAATGAAAGACCTGTCTTTTATCACATGGTTTTTAATTTTCAGTAGGACCACCAATTCTTTTTTTAGACTCTTCGTCCTCCTCTGCCACCATAGGCCACCAAACAAAGCTACCTGGCTTCTCCACGTGTGGTTGGATGTGAACAAGGCTGGGGTCAGGGAATGAGTTTGTACCCTTGGCTATGACAGTAACTCTGGCTGTGTGACCTTGGACAAATCACATGCACTCTGTTTCTCATGGGCCAGGTTAAAATCTGTCATTTGGCAAGTTATTTGAAAATTTAAAGCACTCTTCAAATGTAAGGAGATGCTGTTTCTGTAAGTCCACAGCCATGAGGTGTGATGGTAAGAACAAAAGAGGGTGTATGCAGTCCTGACCTGCATCAAGCCTTCCACCATCTCAGTTTTCTCTTACACTGAAAGGAGCTGTATTTGCAAAGTCTCTTCTAGTGCTAAAATTCTATGTGTAAGTCTTGGTGGGCCAAGTTAATTAAGGGCAGTGTTATCCTCCGGGGGGAGGGGTATGAGAATAGACTCAAAGGTTCTCAAGTTAGTCAGTGATGGATAAAGGAATTTTGGTAGGACATTTGTGTGAACTCCCAAGCTGAACCTGAAGGTGACAACTTCCTAACCTCTGACAAGTCTAAGAGAGTTCAGATCATAAGTTTTCAAAGCCACCCACATCCTGCAAAATGTTTCATGGAATGTGAGGGTCAGAATATTAGAATATGTGTGGACTCCCTGAGGCAAGACTTAGCTAAAGCTGTATTTCATAATTAGCCTTGTTCTCTGACACTCCCTCAGTGGTGTGATCCCATCCTCCTGAACTGCCCCTGTCAAACATCTTCCAAACTGACAAGAGAACATTGCCCCTATCTCTTAATATGCCCCAGGCTGGGAATCTATTATCTCCCTCTTCTTGCCAAAATGAGCACAGGACATTTGCCGAAATAGAGAAAGATTCTGTCAGCTTCCTGAGTGCACAGGTCACAGAAACTATCATTAGAAGCATCCTGGACAAAATGTTCAATGCTTGACCTAGAAATCCACAGACATGGTACCTTTTCTAAAAGCCTTAGTTTTAACTCAGCCTCTCCGCTCGCACCTGTCCCCTATCGCCCCCCTTGCCCCACCCACATGAGACTCACAGTGGCCGCAGGGGACCCAGTTCATCACAAACCACCAGATGTTCAGCATGGAGGCATGGTGGTAGACGTGCAGGACCGTGATCTGGTGGTTGTTCTTACGCAGGATGAAGAAGAAGGTGTCCATGAATTCTATAAGTTTGGAGAAGTAGTACCACCAGAGGACACGGATAATCTAAGAGGAAAGGGGCATCAATGTTTCTCCGGAATGTCACATGACATGTTCACTAACACCCCAGAAATCCCATGTTGGCGCGGAGAAGCCCGAGTGCCCTGCTGGCCTCTGAAGTCGCCCTGCAGTTGAGAGCACTGGTTGCTCTGCAAGTAGCTTTAACCAAAGAACATGACTGGGGGTCAGGGGAGGTTTGAAATGACAACAGGGAAGGTTTTAAAAGGGTCACTGATACCCTTCAAGACTAACAAAACCGGAGGCTCAAAGTTCAAAACCCTGAAGTCGGCCTGTTTCCTCAGGAGGAGGCTGCGGAGCCCTCAGTAGAGAAAAGCCTCTTGAAAGGCACTTCTGATTTCAGGGGCTGGCGTGGGACAGGTGACAGGCCACGTGGCAAAGAAAAGAACTGGAACTTTCAATGTCAGTCCCTGCCCAGTTGAGTATGCCAGACAGGTGATCTAAGGAAATGGCCACCCATGCTAAGCTCACACCCGTCTTTCGTTTAAAGGACTAAACACTGAGATGCGGAAGTCCGGCTTGGAGGGCCGCCCTTAGAGGACGCTCAGACAGACAAGCAAAGCATTTAAGGCATTATCCTTATGATCCTGTTTACATAAATAATGCATAAGGACTGGTAAATGTATGCATTTTGTCCCCCTGGAAACTGTTACTAGGACTTACTTTTGCAAAGAAAATGTTAATTTTCATTTTATACCTTTTCGTGTTGTTTAAATTTCGTATTATGTGTACATACTGTTTTTTAAGATTCTTTTTAAAATGTCAACAGGAATGACATGGACAATGAGGTTATAAGTCATTGTCTTTTGTGCAATTTCCTTATTTAAAAAACTATTTACAATAAAGAGAGACAGTACCTTCATATCTGCTTCTCCCGCGCTGCGTGTGCCCTGACAGAAGAAGTTGTATTTGCCTTCCCATACTCCTGTCACTAACTGAAAACAAAAAACACCAAAACAAAATTAAAAAACCAGGGAAAAAGTCAATTACTAATACTTATTAGAACCATGTAACACTCTAATCAATGAAAGTTCATTAGTTTCACAATCATTGAAAATTGACCTTGGACTGTATAGGGGAACTCACTTTAGATGCAACATGGCTCCAATAGCAAAGGCGGCTGGGAAATGTTGGACTTTAATTCTCTGTGACCGTTTAACTCTCTGTAGCCTCAGGCTTGGCTGACTACCCAGAAAAGGGGAAGGCCGCCTAAAGATAAACGTCATGCCCCCAGAAAAAAAAGAGTTTAATGAATGTATAGAGTATGATAACTGCCTGATGTTATCCGTTAACCTAGGAATGCGTTGTTCTTTCTGGACTACAGGACTACTCACCATATGGTTTTGCTATTAAACCCCTATAAAAAGAGACCCTGTCCTGGGAGGGGTGTGGATTTTTCCTGGTGTGAAAGTACAGCTGCTTTGCCCATGTATGTACGTTTCTCCCATTAAAGCTCTTATGAATTTGTATAAGGTTGTATGTCAGTTCTTCAGCATTGATCTCGAATTTAGAATTTTGTAGTTTTCCCCCAACAAGCTGGCTGAGACAAGTTTGCTCTGAGCAAAAAAAAAAAAAAAAATGGGGAGTGTGAATAAAATTTAAGTTGAAATGACTGGAGCCTCAATTTCACAAGGGATGGACCTGGGGGTCACTCCAGGCTGCAGTTCTCAGAGATGCTTCTTTATTAAGCTGACTTCCTCCAGAATCCTCAGTTCCTGAGGCTATCACAAGTGGCCTCAGGCGAGATCACCAGCAGGCTTTCCCTCAGCCACAGCTTCTCAAACTTGTGGAGAGCACCACACTCACCTCAGGGGCATATTAAATCGCAGGGGGCTGGCAGGTGTTTCTGATCCAGTAGCAGGCTGCCTGGGGTGGGGTCCTAAGAATTCCTGTTTCTAACAAGGACCCACAATCAAGAAACCACTGCTGCAAGCCTTGGTATAATTTAGTCCCGCCTCATCATCTTCACTGTTTCCCGTTGCTGTGTCATCCCTTGGACCCATGAATTAGACCTCTGCAAGACTGAGGAAATTGCACCCATTCCTCAGAATTCACCTGCAGCAGAGTAGGCATGGTTGTGTCACAGAAAGAACACCAGTATTGGGGTGCAAAAGATCTAGGTTATGAACCTGCAGTATCACCAGCTCACTGTGGGGGCCTCAGTTTCCTCACGTGCACACGAGGGTGCCTGGCCTAGATGAGACCCACAGACCCATTCTAACAGTCTAGAGGGAAGGTTTGATTTGACCACCCTGTGCATGTCCACTGTCTTATGTTCTAGTCAAACACCTTCGAGATGCTATTCTTTACCCATGTAAACTACAGCTCACTGCTTCCTCCCAAAAAGCCCAGGGCAACCTTGAATTTTCCTGACGATGCTCCCCCTGGTGACCAATAGGCACCAGGTGGGGAGAAATTTGAGGTGGTCTGCCCTGAGCCTGGTCTCATCCTGGTATCCAACCCAAGGACTGGCCCGGGTTCTCAAAGTGTGATCCCCAGTCCAGATGCATTAGCATCACATGGGAACTTATAAGACATGCAAATTCTTCATTCAGCCCACCCGAGACCTCCAGAATGAAAACTCTGGGGATGGGCCATCAAGGCAAGGCGCCTCCGAGTCCCGGATCAGAGACCCTTTGAGAATCTAATACTATGGTTTACAAAGTGTGATCCCAACCCAGTAGCATCAGCATCACGTGAAAATTTGTTAGAATATGAAATCGCGAGCCCCACTCTACACTTACTGAATCAGAAATTTCTGGGTGTGAAGCCCAGCGGTGCGGTAAGAGGTTATTTGTGTGATAACAGGCTGGTTGCTTTCCAGGTGATTTGATGCAGTCAGGTTGAGAATCGCTAGCTGAAAGTTGTGGTGCCCATTCTAGCTGCATAATAGGATCACCTGGGGAGCTTTTAAAAATTGCTAATGCCTGGCCTCCCCCAAGACCATTAAGCCAGGAATTTGAGGAGCCTTTTACAAAGCTCTCAAGGTAATTCTGATGTGTAACTAGGAGTGACAGGCACAGGTTTCAAGCTCCTTTCCTTCAAATAAGAAATGATTCGCCTACCAGTGCCTCAAGAAAGACGTAACTGAGAACACAGAACTCCAGAGCCTCCCGTCTCTGCCCTTGAACAGAGTTTAGCTGGGTGAGCAACACAGGCTCCCTCAAGGGAACAAAGGATTCAAGGCTCTGCCGATGACGTTAAACCTCTGCCCAGTCTGACCTCAGAAATAAATATCCTGGCAGGAGGTGTAGCCACTGAATACCCTGCCTGGAATCTGACTATTCTATTAACTTCCTTTTTGCTGTTTCCATCTGCTTTGTCATCTTCTATACATAAAAAAGCATTAAGAGTTAACACGGCTCTCAAGCCCAAAAGTCAGCCCGGAGATTCAGAGTACGCCTGAGGGGAGGCATCATTCCGTGATGAAAAGCACCTGGGATCAGGACGCAGCCGGTGAGTGCTAAGTAGTCAGGCAACTTTCCCCATCTAGGCAGCCCGGGACCTGTTTTCACTGTAGAAAGGCTAGGTTTGGCCCTACTCGGTGGCTCAGTCGGTTGGCGCGTCATCCCGCACACCAAAAGGTTGCAGGTTCGATTTTCTGGTCAGGGCACATTCCTGGGTTGCAGACCCGATCCCTGGTCGGGGCGTGTACAGGAGGAACCAATCAATGTTTCTTTCTCTCTCTTTCTCTTCCCTCCCTCCCTCTCTAAAATCCACACACATATCCTCAGGTGAGGATTAAAGATGAGGCTGGACCAAATACCTTTCAAGGTTCTGTTCTAATTTTCTACAATGTCTCTGTGGAGGCTTCCTGATCCAATCTTTGAAAGACTAGAACCCAAAAGACAATTTATTAGAAGGAATGTTACCTTTTTGGTCTTATACAACTCTCTAAAGTTATGGCCAGATAAGAATACCACGTTACCATGTGCAGACCTATTAGAAGTTCAAGGAATCAAGATAAAAAGCCTAAATCCAAAGTGCAGTTGGGAGAAGTCCTACAAGTAAGGATATAAAGTAGAAGCCACACTGAAGTCAGGGAACGAGCTGGTCCCATATCCATGTGTGGCAGATAAAAATCGGGAAGGATATCTTGGCTGCAGAGGTTCCCTCTGAGGAACGAGGGGTCCTAGCCCCACGCCCGGACACCCAGCCCAGGGTTCCAGTGCCAGGAAGAAAAGTCCCCATAACTTCTGGCTATAAAACCAGCACGGACTGTGACTGAGGGAGACAGACGGCTTCTAGAGTCCCAGGCAGTTCCTCTTTAACGGTCTGCACATGGACTTACTTGGACTCACTCACTCGGAGATCTGGCACAGGGACATATAGGGAGGAACTGAAGTGTCTGGCATCAGGGCGAGACCTGGAGGGGCAGCTTTCTCTCAGACAGAAGTCCTGGCAGAGGCCACTGTTCCTTTGCTGAGCACCGCCCCCACAAAGCCAGCAGGCAGGCCCCATATCTGAGACTCCATCAACCTGGCTCACACTGTTCACCCCACCCTCGTGATTCCCTTACATCCCCACCCAGCTTTCGGGACCACGCAGCTGTTTCCAGTGGCTTTTCCATATGAATAGCTATCCTGACTCATGCTTCATGCTTTCCTAAAATCTCTCAAACAAGTAGCATCTGGTTTTGGTATGCCCCATATTACTCTCGAAGTGGACCTAGGACTGGTACTAGTGGCAGCCAACCTTGGTTCACAGCTTGGCCTCTACTGGGCACCTCTAAGCCCAGCACAAGTAGCTGCCACTTGCAGATCATTTTGCAGCTCATGCGTGGTGGCCCTGGGCAGAACACAGGTAGCAGCTGATCTTGGTCTGCACCTCCCAGAGGCCCCTGAGCCAGTGTGCCCAGTGGGTTCCTACAGACCATGTCCAAGAACCAACCCAACCACTTCCACAAGCAACACACTCAAGGGCTGACTCAGCAGGCACCAGAACCCCAATGAAATGGGCCCTGTTCCATAGGGTGGGCCCCTGCACAGCTGATCCTCCACAGTGGTCACAACCAGTCCTTGCAGCCAGTCGGCTGGGAGTAAATCCCTCCCATTGATAAGCCAACAGCAATCAAGGATCAACGGCAACAGAAGGGTGTACCCAACCCACATGGGGAAGGCACACCTGGGGTGTCTAGCTCGGGTGAGTGGGGAGGCTGTGCCACTGGATCCCACAGGACACCTACGAAATAAGGCCACTGTCCCATGCCTGGAAGACACAGCAGCATTACCTAACACATAGAAACAAACACAAGGAGGCAGCCAAAATGAGGAGACAAAGAAACATGTCCCAAATGAAAGAACAAAACAAAATTCCAGAAAAACAACTAAACCAAATGGAGGCAAACAATCTACCAGATGCAGAGTGGAAAACACTGCTTATAAGGATGCTCAATGAACTTAGGGAAAGAGTAGATCAACTTACTGAGAGCTTCAACAGAGACTGGAAACATAAGAACAGAACTAGAAAAGATAAAAAAGAACAAAAAAGCCAGAAATGAAGAACAGATTACAGGGAATCAACAGTGGAGTAGACGAAGCAGAGGATCAAATCAGAGATTGGGGAGATAAGAAAGCAGAAAACATCCAATCAGAACAGCAAAAAGAAAAAGAATCTCGCCCCCACAAAGATGAGGATAGTATAAGGAGCCTCTGGAACAACTTCAAGCATACCAACATTTGCATCATGGGGATGCCCGGAGAAGAGAAAGTACAAGGCACTGAAAATCTTTGTGAAAAAATGACAGAAAACTTCCCTAACCTGGTGAAGGATGTAGACATACAAATCCAGGAACTGCAAAGAATGCCAAACAAAATAAACCTAAAACACCCATACTGAGACACATTATGATTAAAATGCAAAAGGTTAAAAACAACAAGAGAACCTTAAAAGCATCAAGGGCAGTTAGTTACCTACAAGGGAGCTCCCATAAGACTGTCAGCTGATTTCTCAATACAAATTTTGCAGGCCAAAATGGATTGGTAAAACATGTTCAAAGTGAAAAAAGGAAGGACCTACAACCAAGATTATTCTACCCAGCAAAGCTATCATTAGAATCAAAGGACATATAAAGAGATCCCCAGACAAGAAAAAGCTAAAGGAGTTCATCACTACCAAATAGGTATTACACGAAATGTCTTCTTTAAGAAGAATCAAAGGAAGAAAAGATCAAATATATGAATTATAAAATGGCAATAAATACATATCTATCAACAATTGAATCTAAAAAACAAGCAGAACAGAAACAGGCTCATAGATACAGACAACATTATGATACCACATAAGGGGGACATAAGGGGCTGGGTGAAAAAATATGAAGACCTTAAGGAGTACAAACTGGTTGTTACAGAACAGTCACAAGGATATAAAGTGCAGCATAGGGAATATAGTCAATACTACTGTGATAACTATGTTTGGTGTTAAATCGATGTGGGATTTATCAGGATGATCACTTAGTTAAGTTACATAATGTCTAATCATTGGGTTGTACACTTGAAACTAATATATCATTACATGTCGACTGTAATTTAAAAGTAAGTTTTCTAAAGAAAAAACAAAGAAAGCAAAAAAGAAAAACAACCCAAGAAAAAACAAAATGCAGTTGGGGGTGGGGATGGGTGTGGGGGTGGTTGGCCTGTGGGTCCTCAGGAGACCTGAGGCGGAGACGAGGGTGTGCTGTCTTGTACAACGTTCTTCACTGCACTTCCTTCTACTTCCTGAAGGAGCCAATGAATTATTTTCTGTGGTTGGAGGGTAAAGAATGGGAACTGCTGGTTCTTGATGAAATTTTCACAGGACTACAGCGAATAAGGACAACACAGAAATGTTTTCGTACAGATAAATTTGTACAATTTAAAATATATCTTTATTATATCATCAGCAAAATGAATAAGGAACCAACTGTATGAGAAAATATATTTGCCAAAGATATCTCGGACAAGGGTTTGATCTCCAAAATACATAAAGAACTCACATGACTCCACTCCAGGAAGACAAAACAGTCCATTTAAAAAATAGGCAAAGGACCTGAACAGACACTTCTCCAAGGAGGACATACACAGGGCTAAGAGACACATGAAACGATGCTCAGCATCACTAGTCATCAGAGAGATGCAAATTAAAACCACGATGAGATACCACTTCACACCAGTCAGAATGGCCATCATAAACAAGTCAACAAACAACAAGTGCTCGTGAGGATGTGGAGAAAAGGGAACCCTAGTGCACTGCTAGTGGGAATGCAGGCTGGTACAGCCACTATGGAATAGTTTGGAATTTCCTCAAAAAACCAAAATGGAACTGCCTTTTGACCCAGCAATTCCGCTGCTGGTATTATACCCTAAGAATCCTGAAACACCAATTCAAAAGAGCCTATGCACCCCAATGTTCATAGCAGCACAATTTACAATAGCCAAGATTTGGAAGCAACCTCAGTGCCCAACAGTAAATGAGTGGATCAAAACACTATGGTATATTTACACAATGGAATACTACGCAGGAGAAAGAAAGAAAAGAAAGAAAGAGCTACTACCCTTCACGACAGCATGGATGGAACTGGAGAGCATTATGCTAAGTGAAATAAGCCAGCCGGTGAAAGACAGATACCATATGATCTCACCTATAAATGGAAACTAATCAACAAAACAAACAAGCAAGTCACATATAAGAAGCAACATTGAAATAAAAAACAAACCGACAGTAACCAGAGGGGAGGAGGGAAGGGGGATAACAGGGGAAAAAGAGGGGAAGGGTAATCAAGAAACAGGCATAAAGGACCCATGGGCAAAGCCAAATGGGGGAAGGACTGAGGGTGGGAGGTGGGGATGTGTGGGGCTGGGGAAAGTGGTGGCAGGATAATGACAAAACAAAACAAAAGAACAGACGGGGGAAGTTAAGAATAGTATAGGAAATTGAGAAGCCAAAGAACTGATATGTACAACCCATAGACATGAACTAAGCAGGACATGTGATGGATGGGGTGTAGGGTGGAGGGGATAAAGGGGAGAAAAAAAATGGGACAAGTGTAATAGCATAACCAATAAAAAATACCAAAAATTGCAAAAAAAAATATATATATATACCTTTATTTAAAATAGCCATACTTAGCAAAATGAAAAATTTGCTAACATGATTATTCTGATGTTTGTTTTCAGTGTTATCATCTTATGAATCTAAAATTCTGGGTCCTACCATCGTTTTCCAGTTCCTTCTTGGGTTTATGGTGTCCTAAGACACCCCAGGTTAGTTCCTTTCCCAATTCCATAGTGAATGACCGACTGCATGTGCGTGTGCAGTGGTGCAGATGACTGCATTCACCAGTGTCTGCCTTGGCAGGGTGGGGAAAAGCTAGGGACTTCTCTGGGGAAGAAGATGACAAATCTCCCCATAATCCCACAGACACCCCAACTTCAAGGGTGGGCACAGGTCAAAGGGTCTGCTTACTCTAGCAAAAGGTACTCTCTGACACATGCCTTCTTTCTTTTAAAATGTCTTTCAGAAGGAATCTGGGTGGGACTGCCTCGACTCTTTAAACTAATTAACCTAAAATTCCATTTGCCTTTCCTGTCAAAGGACAAAACAAAACAAAAGGACTCTCTAAAACACCAGACTTTGGACCCTAAAGGACTCAAACCTAAGTTTTGGGTGGTGAACTTCCCCAATACTGAGCATGAAGGCGAGCGTCGCTCTGTCCCACCGCCCTCAGCCCACCCACATTGCGTCCACCTCAGAAACTCCTGCAGGAGCTCCACCGAGCTTCACTGCCACCCCCCTACTGATCGCTGCTGCCACCCAGCACTTCTCTTGAGGTCCTAGTGCCTCTGAAACCATCGAATTGTGTGTGTAAAACCCCCCAGGGACTCATCATGGACTTCAGAATGAAACCCTAAACCCTAGGCACAGTATTCAGACATACACGTACTTCCACAATGTTCCTCCAAGCTGATCCTTCCTCCCCTGCCAACGGCACACTGAGCCCGCTCTTGTTCTCCAAGCCTGCCTTTCCTTCGCCACTGCACGGCGACCAAGGGAAAAAGCGCAGGCTTGGGCGCTAGCCAGAACAAGGTTAAACCCTAGCGTCCAAAGTATGTTTAGCCAGGCGACGAAGGGCAAGGTATTTAATCTCTTCAGGGTTGTTTCCTCACTTCTTCAAATAGTATAAAAATAATACTCCTGCCTCTGAAAGTGAAGGAGATAAAGTGAGTAATGCTTCTCTTATCCAACCTGGAATGCAGGATAAGTAAAATAAATGTAAGCAATGGCCATTCCTTTCTTCCTTTCAGCTGGAATGTTCTGCAATCATATACCCGCTTCTCCAGCTCTTAAAATCCTATCTACCCTTCGAAGTTCATTCAACTTCTATTTTCCTCATGACTGCTCCCTTGAGCACTCCAGCGTGAAGTCTGTTCTTCCTCCAAGATTGTGCTTCCTCCGTGTCTCCTACTTACTTGCTCATGTGCGCTCTCCTTTAAGTCCCTTGTTAATGGGTCTACTTGAAGCTCCTCTGCAAGTATTTGGAGGTGGTGATGGTGGCTCCCGCATCCACACAATCTCGCCCCGGCACTTGTACACAGAGGTGCTGAACAAATATTTGTCTAAGTAATGACAAAGAGCTTAAAGTGCTGCTTTTGTCCCCCAGATCTAGGCCTAATGTTTTGTTTGCAGGGGAAAAAAAAGGCTTTGTTTCTGCTTTGCAAATGGGTGAACTGAAAAACAAGAAAGTATTTTAATGAGGCTTGAACGTGATGATGTTCATCTGAATTCTGTTCACAAGATGAAAACCAGTCCTCATGAAATACACTGGTGATATGGACAGTTCAGTTCTTAAATATCCTTGGCAATCCTCCATAACGTGTGCCAGTTTCAGAGTCCTGCCCCTCTATTCCCCTGCCAGAAGAAAAACCATAGAATTTTGTGTTTTAAAACCCTTTGGTGGGTGCTGGCTGGTGTGGCTCATTGGATTGAGTGCTGGCCTGTGAACCGAAAGGTCGCCAGTTTGATTCCCAGCCTGGCGGGCCAGGGCGTGGAGGCAACCAAACAATGTCTCTCTTTCACATGGATCCTTGTATCCCTCTCTCTCCTCTCTCTTAAAATAAATAAATAAAACCTTAAAAAAAAACACCACAGCAAAAAAACCTTTGATGACTCATCACTGTAAGGAACAGATCCCAGAGGCTTTCCCAGCGAAAGCCTGGCCTTCCCTTCAGGCCCAAGGGGAGACAGTGCTCTAGTCAAAGGTACCCCAGCCACTATTTTCCTCCAGGGCTCAGGCCTTTCCAAAGAAGCTGCTCTGGTCAGTCCCTGAAAATTCACTGCAGGGGGGCGAGGGTCCAGGAGGCTGGGCAAAGGTAAGGCACTGAAGTGAAGGGCTTCTGGGAACCAGCTCAAACGTCGGCGGGACTGCACTTCAGTGAAAAAGCAGGCCACGACCAACAGCTCCCCACCACCCGCCCAGTTCCCTGAACACCGCTGACTACACGAGGGAGCTCTGTTTACCCTACCTGGCCTTTTCCAAGGAACTAAGATACAAACAGCATCACTGTAAACCATATGTGCTTTGTCCTTCCTTGGAGTAAAGCAAACTTCAATCATTCCAGAAGCATGCGAAGAGCTATAATTATAATCAAGTGAGCAGCTTTCTTCTCTCCTTGTGAGACAAATTCAATAACCAAAGGTGGTTTCAGGGCACCTTCTCATTTAAACAAAAGTTAGGCGAGTATCACTGCTGGGTCTGGGATGACACAGTTCATGGAGTCATTTCTAAGGCTGAGAGTTGTCTTTTCTCTCTAATACCAGCTTTAACCACAAATGAGGTATAACCTTTAGTATGAGATCCATTTCTATGGTACCTTCTGGAATGATACCAAAGCAGATCAAGGAACAAGGTCATTTAACACACTTAAAAAATAAGCAGAGCAATGTCATCCTGGGTGGCTCTTAGCAGTCATTCACCCCATCATGCCACAGTGTCACAGTAACAAGATAACCCTCTTAGTGACAGGGGCTTGATGAGCTGTGTGGGTATAACCCCCTACACGGACATGTCTAAGCACCACCACCAAAGTGTGGTGCTTAGACATGTCTGTGTAGGGGGTTGACATTTTCACATTTTTGTTTCTATGTGAACCTCCAAGTATATACATTTTGGACCTGGTAGAAGCTCAAGTTTTCAATAAGGAAACAGATGAGAAGTTGTATGAGTGGGCTGATAACTTGGAGGCACCGCTGGGATTAGCACCCAGGAATCCTGGACTCTCAGTAAAAATACAGTTTCAAACAGCAATTCTTAGCTCCCTTGACCTTCTTTGTCTGTTTTTGAATTTTTAATAAGAGCACAGTGGGAATACTCTCCTATGAAAAATTCTGCAGAAAAGCAGATCTTTAGCGGCATCTTTATCTTCAGCAGGTGCTTGGTTTAAAATTAACTATCAGCTACTCCAAACTTAAATGTACCTAAACCCTATTTGGGGTTTAGCTGGCCAATCAATCTCAGCAGTGCCATTGTGAAGAGGTTCAGATCAAAGCACGTGGTTTTGAACTGCAAATCTTTCACATCCAGAGCGTAAGAATGCTCTTTAAGATAATTTTACACCCGTGACCTCCGAAAGTGTTTTCCACGCCTTATGACCAGGAACGCCACCGGGTTACAGCTGAATGAAATACTCTGGATTCAGTCATAAGGACCAGCTCTGTACACTAGAGAATTCTTTAGAACAAAGCACAAAGCAATAGCTTGTCCTCAGCGCAGCCTGCAACAGGTATGTTTGGCATTTCTCCCTGAACTCTAGGCCCCACCCTCTTACGCAGTCCTTTTCTCCCTGTTCAGGCACCCTGAGAGGTGATATCAGGTAGGCTGCTCCACACATCAGGTAAGAAGCATTCATTTTCTATTTCATGGGGGTGTTAGTAGCTGGGGAGAGAAAAATCTCAAGCTAAGACTTAGCATTTTTGAGGCGGCGCTTCCCAATGGTTTGGAGCGAACGCTTGGATCCCAGGTCTACCCCGGCATTTTCTCTCTGCAGGAAAGGGACCATAATAGTGTGATGAATAGCTAGTCCAGTACCTGGCATTAAGGCAGGTACTGTATTAGTCTCTGCTATGACTCTAGCCAAATGCTAGCATCTTCTGCTCCCAGCTCTCGAAGGCCCATGAGTATGTCTGAAGTGGTGTTGCTCTTACTGTGTACAGAAGCCCAGCCAGAGAATCCTTTGCATAATTTAGAGAGATCTCCAGCCTACCTACTGACTGGCTTTGCAGCCTAAGTCTGCTTTAGTGGAGAATTTGTAGAGTGACGTGCTCCTTGTTACACCAGCTGCAAAGCCATGTTACCAAAGGTTTGCAGGGTCAGTTTAGAGGAGTCAGGCCAGGCTTTGGGCCAAGCCAAAAGCTGCCTCTCTACTGGAAGGAATCCCTTCCCCTTCCTCTGGGCATGCGGGGTGAGAAGGCTGCCTGGGCCACATCCTTCTCTCCACTTGCCCCACAGTACAGCACTGCCTCATGGGATAAACTGAGGGGCAAGTAACAGCGGAGTGCTGCCACTCCCTGAGTTTCTTTCCGAGTGAGGACTTTCAGTAGTAAGGGAATTAAAGGTGAGAAGTATTTTAAGCAATGGTCAGGCTTTATGAGTGTCAATCGCACCAGGTGTTTCAACTTTTCTGTACCTCACTGAAATGGGAAAAAAACAATAGTAAGAGACTTTTTCAAAGTACTTTGGAAAATAAAATAATTTTTAAAATAAGAACTCAATCAATTGCAAGATCTTTTAAGTGTTTTTCCAAATCTCATTTTCCCACAGTAACATATCTATTTTAGGAAAGCCTGAAGGGAAAGAAAAACAAGACAGTTTAGAATATAATGTTTCCAAAGCAACTGCTCTGTGGTTCTATCAAGGACGTTCGAAGCCAGAACCCTGGGAGGAACTGCCTATCAGGTGCCTGGGGAGAGACTTCAACAGCGTCCGCCCCACAATTATCGAGGGGTTGGAAAGCACAGGCAAAACACCTATCCCCATCAAATGCTCAGCTTCTTTCATCTTTCCAATAATGCAGCGCCAGAAGCCTTCAGAAGAAGTTTCAAAAAAAACCAAAACATCTGGTTCTGGCAACACAGCAAACTGAACAAGGGCAGAACCAACTCCTCTACTATTGACACAAACACCGAAATGCTACATAAATCACACCAAAACAACTCCAACATCACGATGCTTAATTATAAGGTAAGGTTTATCCTCAAAAAATTATCTTGAAAGAGGAAGTTAGCTCACATTCAAGTCCTTTTAAATCTTTCTTTTATGTGGGGAAGCCACATTTACCTGAGATGATCCCGACGATACTAGTTTGGGCTGCTTAACAGGATGCCTGACAAACCGTTCCATTTTTGTTTTTAAAAAAGGTAAAGAAATTTAATGTAGATTCAATATTTATTCCCAGAGGCATGACCTCCCACATGTAGCTGAGAGAAAGCTTTTTAAAGAATATTTTTAAAAGCGATATAGTGAATGGTTAAGTTTGGAGATCACTGTCATATATCTACAGCATAGAGGGGAAAAAAGCAATCTTTCATGTTATAGAATGAAAAAAGAATGAGCAGTGAATGTTTAGAAATAAAAGAGCCATTGAAACTAAAAATAAATGAAATGGATGAAACAGCAGATTAGACAATGCAAAGTATGAGTGAATTAGAAGAATGCAGAAGAGAGCTATAAAGCTGCAAAAAATACAAAAGAGGATATGTGGAGTCTGAGAATGTCCAACACACACCTAACAGGAGGCAATGGAAATGGAGGAGGAAAGGCTGTAGTCAAGTAGATGGTGCCAAGTACTTTCCCAAATTAATAAAACACACAAATTCTCAGATTTCAGGCACACAAGCCCTGAATGAGATAAATAAAAATGAATGACTAGACACACTATTTTATTTTTAAGTGCAATTTAAAAATATCTGGAAAGAAAAAGATTACCTACAAATGAACAACAATGAGACTGCAATATACTTCTTTAGAATAAATCTAGGTGCTGAGAAAAAAGAACTGTTAATGTAGAATCTAGACCCTGCTAAAATACTATTTGAGCATAAAGACAAATAAAATGATGTCAAACAGAGACCTACAGAGTTTATCCTTCAGAGAAAAGAGCTATGTCAGAAGAAAACTGAACCTCAAAAGAAAGAACGGATTTCACAGATCAATACTGAGAGAAAAATACCCAGTAAGCACCGATTGTGATAAAGATAACAGTTTAGGATCTCAGGAAAAGGTGGAACTAAAACACTTGCTAACTGGAACATGGAGGATGGGGAACCAGAGAGGAAATCTTCTAAGGTCCTTATGTTATTCAGGAAAATAGAAATGATCACTTCAGACATTATTAAGTCAAGAATGCATGTTAAAAACTTATGGGTACCTAATAGAATTAGAATGAATAACTTATAAATCAGTAAAACGGAAAGAAAGAAAGTCAACAGAAAGCAGAAAAAAAAAAGGACAAAGAAAACATGTACACACACATAAAAGATTAAAATGATTCCAAATAAATAATATGCTAAATGGAAATGGATTAAATTTTCCCATTAAAAGGCAAGAGACTGCCAGAGTCAGTCATTAAGCTCTTATATGTATATCTGGTAAAAACAAAACAAAACAAAACAAAACACAATCATATTTGCACAAGGAGACACGTCCAAGGACATTCAACATAACTGTTAATTGGAAACCTCTATGTCCATCCCCGCGCCCTCAAAAACCCCAGATAAAATGATAAAAGAAATCCTAACACTAGGATTTAACAGAGAAGTTAAACCCACTAAGTTAAATCCTTAAGATTCAACATGGATTCATCTCAAAATACAAGGTCTGTCCGGAAAAAGTCCAGCGATTGTTAATATAATGAGAATGGTTTGCACAACGTCAGTGTAACCTGGCAGCCAAGGAGAGTGGACTGGAATGCACATGTGTAAAAAATGACAACTTCACTGTACTAGTCAGTGGGGGTGGTAGATGTCAGAGTGACCATGTGTACTGTGTGGCGGTCGCGTTCAAAATGACTGAGTAGGACAACAAATCTGCACTGAATTTTTCATTAAGCTTGAACATTTCTCTGTGGAAACCATTTTGATTCAGAGGGCTGCAGCTATGGGCAACTGGTGATTGGCAGCTTCATCACAACAATGCACCCACTCATGCATTATGTCTCGTGCAGAGTTCAGGTGACTCGGCACCCCTAAAGCCCAGATTTGGTACCCTGTGACTTCTGGCTTTTCCCAAAACTAAAATCACCTTTAAAAGGGAAGAGATTTCAGACCACAGATGAGATTCAGGAAAATACAATGGGGCAGTTGATGGCTACTGGGAGAACTGTGTGAGGTCCCAAGGTGCCTACTTTGAAGGGGACTGAGGTAGTAGTATCCTATGTACAATGTCTTTTGTATCTTTTATCTTTTTCAATAAATGTTTATCTCATAGTGCCTGGCTGGATACTTTCTGGACGGACCTTGTATAATAACTGAAAAAAGTTATTTGAAAAAGAGTATAAACAGTATACTATTTATGTAAATTTTTAAAAAGTTTGGCTTTTTTTAAGAAAAGATTTTATTTATTTATTTTTAGAGAGAGAGGAAGGGAAGGAGAAAGAGGAAGAGAAATATCAATATCTGGTTGTGTCTCGCTTACCCCCTACTGGGGACCTGGCCTGCAATCCAGGTGTGTGCCTTGACTGGGAATCGAACCAGCGACCCTTTGGTTCTCAGAGAGGCGTTTAATCCATGGAGTCACATCAGCCTGGGCTATGTAAATTTTAAGAAACTATCTCAGAATATACTATATACTGTCATGTATACAGAGATATGTGATAAAAGCATTAAAATCTATCCAGAGAAGAAATGTATGAATTTTAGAAGAAAGGTACATCTGAGGAGCATTTTGCAATGTTTTATAGACAAAAAAGTCAAACCAATGAGAAAATGTCAATATTTGTTACATGCATAGATATCATTTATGTAATTTTATTTTCCATATTTTATAGTTCCAAATTATAATTTAATATGAAAATTGCAAAGGGAAAGAAAGAATAAGTTTTGGATCTGTGCAAATCCAGATCCAGCTATCCAGTTAGCTGTCAATCATTGTTTTAAAATTACATTTTAAATGTTCCCAGTGTGTGTGTAACAGAATTCTCTCATGCTACTCACAACATACAGTTCTAACTGCAAGGGAATAAATATACACAAATATTCAAAAAATAATTTTGTCTGTAATCTGTGATTTGTCTTTGTTAAAGTAAAACTATGGCTCTGGCATTTGCTTTTTTCTAGCCTAATGTCCAGCATACATTTGGTGGACCATGCCAATAAGGGGGAGAAAAAGATGTGGAAGAAACATTGAAACGACAGTCATCCTGTGTAAAAGGATGCTACAAGAGTACAAGAACACTTTAATGGAAAGGGATGTGTTAGGATCCTTGGGAATGGGGAAGCAAAACATGCTGAAAAGTCACCGCTCTGTAGCTGAGTCCTCCTACAACTTCACAGAGGAACTGACTTTTGAGTAGAGTCCTCAAAAATGAGATGGAGGCTGTCAAACCAAGGTGAGCTTAGGTCAGAAAGGAGGAGGGAATTTTTAAGGGGTAGGGACTAAATATGAAAGAGCCTGGTGTGGAGGGGGTAGGGAGGAACTGAGTAGAGCTGGGCATAATGGACAGGCTAAGAAGGCTCAGTGTTTCCTCCTAAGGAAAAGTTGGCGGGCAGTTCTGTCAGGTCAAAGCCATGTGAACTGTATGATACTGCCCCAGCAGCTACTGATGAGTCCCAGCATCAGTGTGCGGGAGCAGGCTGATCAACAGGGATGGTCCCTCTCGGACTATAACAAGGTCAAGCACTTTAAGATCCTCTTTGCTTACAGTGGTGAGGCCAAAGGTAAAGAAGAGAGAAAAGACACCAAAATGGTTCCACATCAGGAACCATATCAAACTGGGAATCCCACGTTTGATATGTTAACACAAAGGAGTCAGAAGTGGCTCAGACAGTTTGCTGGGTGGGCCAAGGGAAACTTGAGTCCAGCCTGGGTAATTCAGAAAAGCCACAGTTTCATGTCAGGTAGGTGGGGATTCCCAATCTGGGGCTTGGGAACAAGAGGAAAGACATATGGATAGTTAAACAAAACAAAACAAAACAAAACAAAACAAAACAAACAGTGGGGCATTTATTCAGATGAAATATGTCCTGAATCTCTGGGGGTCCAAAGGAACACAAGATTTTTATGGTTGCTAAGAGAGAAGTTTTACGAAGCTAAGTAATGCAAACTAAGTTGTTT
Source organism: Mormoops blainvillei (assembly GCA_004026545.1). Taxonomy (NCBI): domain Eukaryota; kingdom Metazoa; phylum Chordata; class Mammalia; order Chiroptera; family Mormoopidae; genus Mormoops; species Mormoops blainvillei. The sequence goes on along the minus strand of PVJD01012077.1, from coordinate 6,327 downwards.
CTCTTCTACAACTTCAAATTTTACTTCCGAGCTTTCACTAATGACTGTGATCTTAGACAACACTTAACAGAACAAGTGAGAACTAGAAGACTTGCCACAGGGTCCTATACTTTCAATCAAAAACATCCCACTGTTCAAACAGACTTCTAATCAGGAATCTATGACCTTTTCCCTGGATATAAATACTAGGTTCATGAGGTAATTATGAGTAACGCCATGATTTTCCTTTTAATTTCTTCCTACCAAATGCATAAACTATGAACAAATCTACTTTTTTCCCTACATTTCAAACTCAATTACTTGATTTTAAAACTGTCATTTACTTTCTTCTAACAATTTTAAAGTTTCCCTTCCCTTTCCTTTTTATCTCCCTTCTTTCAAGATTTCTCTTTGCTTTAGTGACAATTAATTTTATTTGTCTTAACATAGAACTTGCAAAGGCAGCTGAATTCATGCCATTGGATTAAATAAACAAAAATATCAATGACTAAATATTTATTTTTTCAATTCTTTACAGACCCAAATATGTAGATAAGCAAAAGGTCAAACAAAGACTAACAATCATGACCGTGCCAACTGTGCGACTGCAGGCAAGTGGCTGTAACCCTTGGGCTGTCTCTCTGAAGCAAGGGGCCTAGCTGGGCTCCACGACTGTCGCGGTCGGCTCTGCTATGCAGCGCCACGACTGCCTTCCTGTGTTTCAGTACTCACTAGAATATAAATGCGAAGTTCAAAAAGAAAAACCAGTAGCTCAAATGAAATTAAGAACTTGACAATAATACATTATAACGGTATTCCTGATGAGTTTATGTAAGTACAGAAAAAAAGTCAGGAAAAAAAAAACCCTATGTGTAAACATCATTTAAGTTGGAGCACCAGTCAGCCCTGGCTGGTGTAGCTCAGTGGACTTAGCATTGGCCTGCGAACCAAAGGGTCACTGGTTCAATTCCCCAGTCAGGGCACATGCCTGGGTTGCAGGCCAAGTCCCCAGTAGGGAGTGCACCAAGAGGCAACGACACATTGATGTTTCTCTCCCTCTCTTTGTCCCTCCCTTCCCCTCTAATAATAAAATAAATAAAATCGTAAAAAAAAAAAAAGGTGGAGTACCAAGGCTTATTTCAAACTGAGGCATATCTGATCTGGATAAAGTTTATAATCTTGATTTAATTTAAGGAATTATTGCCCCCTTATCTATTACTTCTTTAAGTACTTTAAACCGTGAGTTAAAATTTGTTATTTTCCTCCTCTGTATATTTCTTAAATCTCTATAGCTAATGCTTGGGCACTTCTGTTGCTGTTCTCAAAATCTGTCAGAAGAAAATCTATACTTATTATAATGCTTTTGGAACCCTCTAATTCAGTCAGTTATACATAGCTGTAATTTATACAACACTTTTCCTCCTCTCTTCACCAAGAAAGTATCTGTTTAAGAGAGGTTAAATTATGAAGTTACGACTATATCTCTAGGGTTATAGAACCATTTAGGGAAGATGTTTAAGTGCTATGAGACTTAATAATCTTAAATATTGTTTCTCTAGACTATTGCTATGTGTAATAACAAACTATAAAGGCTTTCTTAAGGAAATAGCTCTATCATCTATCAGTTACGGGAAAGTAAACAGTTCATTCTAAAAAACCTGACAACTTGCTGCGGTTTTGTCCCTTGAACACAGACATGTGCACAGTGCTGGACCCAGGAGTCACTCCCGTGCACTGGCCCTGCCTCCATCCTGCAATATCCATCTTGGAGGCTAATTAAACTGCCTTCGTTCTAGAACAGGACAGAAAAAAGCAAAAAAGGACTTGTAAGCATTCGGCAGAGTGTCAAACATCTAAGTGTAGCATCATCTACCGTTCTAGTCACAGAATTTTTACCGTGGCTTCTGAAACGCACGTGGGGGAGCAAGACAGAGATCAATCACAGCTGCAACGCCGCTGCTAATCAAATGCAGTGTTTTTCAACAGCTTATATATTCACGGTCACTCTCATACACAGCCACAGGCAGACAGGGAGATATCACAGTCGGGGGCTGATGGCAAATTTCTTTCTTTAAACATTCATTTTAAGATTCCTCGCCTCCCCTTATCTTCTTTACTACTCCTTGGAGAATTAAAGCCACAAAAAAAGGTTAACTATTTAAATAGGACTGCTTAGAAGTGATCATTTATGTATGGCTTAATTTTCCAGCCCAGAGGCATAGCAATAGTTTTGCGTTGTAAGACATTTGTGTTGTAAGCCTGAAAGGTGTAGTCCTTCCCCTAAAACTGTACACAAATGTGTTTACCACCAGAGGGACGCTCCCCCTGCCCTATAGCTTTAAAGGCTATATTACTACACTTTGCAAAACAGGAAGGACATAGTATTGATTCTGCTTTGTCTTTCATTTTTTATTTAAGCTACATTTGCCTTTGAGATCATTAAAGGTGGTTTTCCACATTTCAGTTATATAGAAGAAATAATAGGGTCTGAACTAGGCCATTTAAACCTTAACCACAGATCTCATATCCACTCTTCTTAGCTTATAAAAAAATAAAATCTAAAAACTGTTTACAGTTACCAGGTCAGGATAGAGAGGCTGATTTACCACAAACATAACCAAATTCAAGTAACACCCACTTCCTTCCTCCCCACCACCAAACAAGAACTATTTATTAAATGCTTAATAATAAAATGCTTACAGATCTGTGTTTTACATTTTGTTCATTTTTCCACTCTGTATTTTGTTACATAAGAGTATTTCTGAAATATTTATTTTAATTCTAAATATAATACGAAACATGAGAATCAATAGCAAAGATTTCTATTCTAGACATTCCAGAAGGCATATTTGTATAAACAACTCTGGCATTTTGAAAGATCACTTTTAAAACATACTCAAATGGCATGAATGTACTTGCTCTCCCAGTTCTGTCCCCACTCTTTCTCCATTTAGGAACACAATTCGGGACAGAGACATGAGTAAAGTGAGAGAAAGCCCATGTTAACCTCTAACCTACCTCACAGAACATGTAGAGAGACAGCAACGTGAGCCCAAGGTTATATACCACTAAAATTCCTCGGCAAGAGAATGGCGGCCTATTCTTCATGTATTTTGGTCCCAGCCACACAATTAGTAAGTATATGACGGAGCAGATGAAAGTAGGTATATAATTGTCCAGAAGAAACCATCCTTTTACTCTGGTATCTGGAAAAAATATATAGGAACAATATTTAGTGATTAATATAGTAAATATTAAAAATCACCATTTTCCAAATATTAAAAAGAAAAATTCTCTGACCACAATTTTATAATAGCTACCTAACATTCCTAATAGTAGCAAAACAATAAGAGGAAGCATGAGGTTTCAATCTGTATCACACAAGGTGAGGCTGCCTATTACATGTTTGGAACAACAATGTGTATATTACTTATGGTTTTTGCTAAGTAAAATAATAATTAAAAAAAATCCTATCCAACAAATCTTTAAAAAAAGGCGAAAGCTAAATCTCCCATTAACTAGATTTATTAACCTGATTTGTTGAATTATGCATGGGATAATGAAACCCTAGAAATGGCAGTCTTGGAACTCTGAAGTCCTCTATCTCAGCCAAGAGTCAGCAAGTCCTCCCAGCATGTGCAGACTCAGAGAAAACGTGCCATTTAGCCAGCTTACTGATGGTCGCTGATTAGACAGGCAGCATCCGCTGTCACAGCACTGGTCAATAGCACAGGGCACAATGATTTTTTTTAAGTGACAATGCAGCTGCAATGATCAGTAAGTGACTATATAAGGCATGTAAGAACCATGTGAGGAGTAGAAGCTTGAGAGGGAAGACCTACATGGATTCAAGGGAGCTGCCGGTATAGAAGAGACCTCCCTTGCTCCTGTCCCTCTTCCTAGGCAGGAATGAGGAAAAGGAAAATTAGCTCTAAGCAGCTGCTGGCAGCAATCTGACAGCTGTCTCTTTGGATGGGAGTTAACTCCCTGGCAGCCAGATCCCCTAGGTGTTACCTGTCCACTGCAAGTCAACTTTCTCTTCTGGCTGACTCCCAGGAAGCCACTTCTGCAACATGTTCCCCTCCATATCCTGCCATAGCGAGCCCCCAAACCTGTGGCTTCTTCATGGCCCCCTACTCTGGAGCTCAAGGCACATGCCGGTTTCACCTCCTGCATCTTCTGAGAAACAGCTGCTAGTGAGGTCAGCCTTTGGTCTTCTTTGACCTCTTGGCTGGACCATCTTGCCATTCTCTTCAATGCTTTTTCCTTCCCCTGACCTCATAGGACAGGCCTATGTCTACTGGGCAGACCTACTGTCAGTCTGCTTTCTTGCAGACACCTTAAATTCCTCCTTGGTTTCAGAGGGAGATGGCCTCCACCCTCTCCCACTAGCTGTGCCAGGGTAGTAAGAGGGTGTTTCTGTCAGTTCTGCTGAACTGGTGGTTCTCAGAAGTCCTTCAGGGAAGTGGCTGGCCCCAGTGAATTTAACGAGGGGATTCTTAACACTTTGTTTTCAGCTGTCAATTCTGAGAAAAACAAGTTCCCACTTAGCAACTAACATCAGGTGTTTGTGTGCATATTATGTATCACAAACACAATACACAAACATCTGCCATTTCCTTTTACTTAAAGCTCTGTTTACATCCTGCTTTTTAAATTTTATAACAGGTCTTCCTCTTCCATATTAGCAAGTATCCAACCTCCTTCTACAATGCCTAGTACCTACTGGGAGGCTGGCCCCAGACCCAGCCCCAGGTGGGAAATCCTCAGGGACCTAGCTGTTCAAGGTCATCCTAATCCACTCTCTGGGGACTGGTTCAGGCCTGGGCATATGAAGCTTTGAGTCAAAGAGAGCGGGAAAAGAGCTGCAGGGAAGAATTTCCTGGTTCTTAAACCCATGCAAATGAGATTTCTTCCTGTTCTGGAGGTACTGCAGAAGCTGCTGCAGCCATCCTGAAACCATAAAAAGTAAGGAGGCCTCTTCTGAGGACAAAGCTGCTGATGTACTTGAGGATGCAAAGTAGAAAATGACAACAACAGGCATCCTTGCTTAATAACGTACAGTTTCTGAAAAGGTCAGGAGTTGCCCAATCTTGTAATGCAAGCTAGTAAGGTTTATTATTGCTTCAGTCATTTAAAGTTGAATTTTTGGGTCCCATAAAGCATCGTCCCAACACAAGCATATACAGATACACAGATGGATCTAGCCTGTTCTTTTCCATTGGCTGTACGCAAATTTACTTAGCCTGTCCCCTACTGGTGGGCATTCAAGTTATTTCCGGTTTTCACAAGCAATGCTGCAAGGAGCATCCTGATACACATCTTTGCACAACTGATCGAGATTAGTTGTACTATAAATTCTTAGGAGTGAACAGCTGAGTCAAAGGGCAACTGCATTTTAATTTCAATAGGAGACACAACCACCTTCCAGAGAGGTTCCACCAATTTAGACTTTTTCTCCACGTCCTCATTATTACAAATGGTATTACACATATGATTCATCTTTGCCATATAAATAGTCTTTTGTTACTTTCTTTTGTATTTTAAAAATCGTGAGTAAAATTGAGAATCTTTTAAAGATCTGTTTTAAAACTACAGTTTTTCCGTGAACCTAAAAAGTTCCTTCTTTATACATAAGACACTAAGAGACAATCTAGTCCTGGCCAGATGGCTCTGTTGTTTGGAGTATCATCCCATACACCAAAAGGCTGCAGGTTCAATTCCCGGTTGGGGTGCATACAGAAGGAAACCAATTGATGTTCCTCTCTCACATCGATGTTCCTCCCTCCCCTCCCTCTAATCAATAAACATATCCTTGAGTGAAGATTTTCTTTTTAAAAAGACATTTTAGATGGCATTAAAGGAAAGCAATATGGAGCTGATTTACTTCTTAAAAGATAAGAGAAATATAAAATGTGAATGCAAGTGTATATTTACTTGCTGACATGATATAACATGAAAGGACATTAACAAGCCCTAAAAATGATACAAGGCAAAGGGGTTTTTTAAACTGCTAGTGCAGCAGAACATTTTGGAAGTTAGTTTCAGCTGGAGACTCACAGAATTGAGGAAAACATGCAGGTGATAATGGTGAAATCTTGGCATTTTCAGGCTACAAGCTTTACAGCATAATTTGATCCCCAGCTAAAATAAGTAAAGAGTCACAGTAGCTGGTTCTCTGCTCCAACAGCCAGGGAACACTGCACCATTTCAATAACATCAGAGGACTTCTTCAAGCCCCTTGTTATCCAGGACAAAGCATTAGTCTTATCATAGAAAATGCTCACGTCTTCTAGAATCTCATCATGCAACATTTACCAGTGGCTACATCAGGGAGGGGGGAGGGGG
>PVJD01012076.1:0-42002 GCA_004026545.1 Mormoops blainvillei | reverse complement strand
TTCAAATTTTCCTAAATTCTTACAAAGAAGCAGTATATTGCCTTAGTATGCCTTGTGCTTATGGCTCAGTGGCCCATGTCAGCACTAGCAGCAGTTGGTCTTCATTCACAGCCTGGACTCACTTGGGCACCTCCAAACCCAGGACAAGTAGCAGCCAACTGCAGATCACTTTCTAGCTTATGCCAGGTACCCTAGACAGATCACTGGTGGTGACTGACCTTGGCATGCACCCCCCAGGAGGTCCCAGAGCCCACTTACCCAGCAGACAGCTACAGGCCACATCAGAGCACCATCACCCTGCCCATGCACAGCCAATTCTCTATGGTGGTTGGACGTTGGTGGTCAGAGGTGATAGCAAGTTCTTGCAGCTGATCAGCCTGGGTAAATCCCTCCCAATGACCTGCAACAACAACCAGGGTTCAACTAGAAGAGGAGGGTGTAAACAGGCCATACAGTGGGTGCATCTCAAGTACCCAGCTTGAGTGATAGGGCAGGCTGTGCCTCTGGGCCCCACAGGACACTTACTACATTAGGCCTTGCACACTACCAAAACAGGGAGTCAAAGCAGCTCTACCTATTACATAGAAACAAATACAGGGAGGCTGCCTAAATGAGGAGACAAAGAAATAGGGCCCAAATGAAAGAAAAGAACAAAACTCCAGAAAAAGATCTGAACAAAATGGAGATAAGCATCTACCTGATGCAGAGTTCAAAACACTGGTTATAAAGATGCTTCAGTGAACTTAGTGAGGACCTCAGCAGCATAAAAAATGGCATGGAAACTATAAAAAAGAACCAGTCAGAAATGAAGGATATACCATCTGAATCAAAGAATACTTTACAGGGAATCAACAGTAGAGTGGATGAAGCTGAGAATCAAATCAGCGATTTAGAGTATAAAGAAACATAAAACACCCAATTAGAACAATAAGAAGAAAAAAGAATCTAAAAAAGTGAGGATAGTGTAAGGAGCCTCTGGGACAACTTTAAGCATACCAACATTCGCATCATAGCGGTGACAGGAAAAGAGAAAGTGCAAGAAATTGGAAATCTATTTGAAAAAATAATGACAGAGCTTCCCTAATGTGGTGAAGGAAATGGACATACAAGTCTAGGAAGTGCAGAGAGTCCCAAACAAGATGAACCTATAGAGGCCCACACCAAGACACATCATAATTAAAATGGCAAAGTTTAAAGACAGAGAATTTTAAAAGCAGAAAGAGAAAAGCAGGTAGTTACTTACAAGCGAGCTCTCTAGGACTGTCAGCTGATTTCTCAAAACAAACTTTGCAGGCTTAAAGTGTTTGGCAAGAAATATTCAAATTGATGTAAATCAAGGACCTACAACCAAGATTCCTCTACCCAGCAAAGCTATCATTAAGTATCAAAAGACAAATAAAGAGCTTCCCAGGCAAAAAAATAAAGGGAAAAGAGTTTGTCATTGCTAAACCAGTATTATATAAAATGTTAAAGGGTCTATAATAATAATAATAATATCAAAAATATGAACAATAAAATGACAGTAAATACATATCTATCAACAATTGATTCTAACAAACAAAATAATCAAGCAGAACAGAAACAGAATCATAGATACAGAGAATGTTTTGATGGTTGCCAGATGGGAGGGAGGTCGGGGAGATGCGCAAAAAAGGTGAAGGGATTAAGAAGTACATATTGGTAGGTACAGAATAGTCATGGGATGTAAATACAGCATAGAGAATAGAGTAGCCAAAGAACATATATGAGTGATCCATGGACATGGACAATGGTGTGGCAGTTGCCGGAGGGAGTGTGTCAGGGTTGAGTATAGGAGGGGCAATGGGGAGAAATTGGGACAACTATAATAGCATAAACAATAAAATAATTTAAGTCACAAAAACGTTTTTGTAGCAAAGCAAACCATAAACGAAACAAAATGACAACCTACAAAATGGGAGAAAATATCCATCAATGAGATATCAAATGCATAAAGAACTCATACAACTCAAAACCAAAATAACAAACAATCCAATTAAAAAGTGGGCAGAAGGTCTGAATGGACTTCTCCAAAGAGGACATGGCCAGTAGACATATGAAAAGATGCTCAGTGTCACTAAGCATTAAAGAAATACAAGTTAAAACCACAGTAAAATACCACCTCACACCTGTCAGAAAAGCTGTCATCGATTAATCAACAAACGAGTGTTCACAAGGATGTGGACAAAAGGAAACCTTCATGCACTGTTCTTGGGAATGCAGAGTGGTTCAGTCACTATGGAAAACAGTGTGAACTATCCTCAAAAAATTAAAAATGAAACTGCTTTATGACCCAGTGATTCCACTTATCAATATATATCCAAAGAAACCCAAAACACTAATTCAAAAGAATATATGTGCACCTGTGTTCATTGCAGCATTAATTACAATAGCCAAGATATGGAAGCAACCTAAGTGTCCATCAATAGATGAGTGGATAAAGAAGTGGTGATTACTCAGCCACAAAAAAGAATTAAATCTTTCCATTTGCAACAGCATGGATGGACCTAAAGGGTATTATGCTAACTAAAATAAGTCAGTGTAACACAAATAACATATGATTTCTCTTACATGTGGAATTTAAAGAACAAAACAAAATAAGTGAACAAACAAAATAAAAACAGACTCATAGATACAGAAAACAGTCTGGTGGTAGTTAGAGGTGAGGGTGCTTGGGGGCTGGGTGAAAAAGATGAAGAGATTAAATACAAATTGGTAGTTACAAAGTAGTCACAGTGAGGTTAAGTACACCATAGAGAACACTTTTAATAATACTGTAATAATTAAATGTGGTGCCAGTTGGGTACTGAAAATGTCGGAGGAAGGATCACTTTGTAAAGTATATAATTGTTTAACCACTATGTGTACACCTTAAACTAATACAAATTAATATTGAATATAACCTGTAATTGGAAAATAATATTTAAAAAGAACTTACTCTTCATCTTGAGTTTGTGCTTGTCTATCTATATTGTTCTCTGTTTGTGGCATTTAGTTCGTATATGTACATTCATTTCTATATTCAGGTTGATTGATTAATACAGTACAGAAACTCCTTTTGGTTGTAATTAATGTCAATATGGATAATCAAGGAAAGGTTATCTAAGGCTTCTAAATCAAGTCTGAAATTGTGCCTCTAGGATTGGATCCTTTTTGCTTGTTTTTCACCATTCTAATATCTGCTCATGAATGATGAAGAAAGGTTGAGGTTTGAAATGCTAAAAAATGGTGGTTATGTTCCATTTTCACATGAAATTAGAGCAAAGGATCAAATGGACTAGCTTGATAAATTAAATCTATCCTAGATAGCATAAAGTTGCTTAACATTAATATGTATCAATACACAAATATCGAGGATACATTAATATGTGTTGATACACAAATATTGATGATACACTCAAACCCTTTTTCCAGATTAAAAAAGAATACATGTATCTCATGTTCAGGACTTTTCACATACTATTCCACAGACAGTTGCTTGCATAGTAAGCAACATTTGCATAGCAAGTGTACTCCATGACAAGGTCCCAATGCATAAACTTGAACTCAATTAAACCTAAAGAACAGCAAAACTGTATGTAATTTTTCACTTAGTTTGATTTACAGGCTGACTTTTTTATCATTCTCACACCAACCATATATGTGAATGCAAATTAAGGTAGAACTTATAAAATAGAGAATCTAATAAATGCTAAATCCAGAGAAATGCTAAATTCCCAATTCAACTCTTTTCTCAATGTGACTGTTACTCTGTTTTTCCAACATTTTCGTGATCTCTGTGAGCATCAGCATCATTCCTTGACTCAACAAATTTTAGTAACCTATCCTTGCCAGGCACTCTGTTGACCCTGCAGTTGCAGAGGTTGATTGGACCCAAATGTTACCCAAGTCAACTGGCCCACTGGGCATGACAAATATCCCCAGGACCAGTAAATTCTACAAAGGGCAATGAGAGTGTTTGAGACCTGAAAAGAGTGTATTGTTTCCAGCATATAAAAAGAAAGCTTCAAAATTGAAAGCAGTAAATGTGAACTTGAATTTTTATAAAATATAGTATTAGATCAATTTTATTAATTTTAATTAATTTTAATTCATAAAATTTGGAGTATCCATCACATTAGGAAACAATTTGTAGATTAGATTTTCTCACATCACAGGAGTTCCCAAATCAGCAGAATTTCTTATTGCTGAAAAATCTAAACCAATTATAAATTGAATGAAGTACCTGCAGACAAATATTTTCAAAAAGCACCATGGCTGGTGTGGCTCAGTGGATTGAATGCCAGCCTGCAAACCAAGGGGTCGCTGGTTCGATTCCCAGTCAGGGCATATGCCTGAGTTTCAGGCCAGGTCCCCAGTTGTGGGTGTGTGAGAAGTGACCACACATTGATGTTTTCCTTCCTCCTGCCTCCCTCTAAAACTAAATAAGTAAAATCTTTTTAAAAAGCAAAACTATAACAATCCTTTTTAAATGTTTTACAGAAGGAAATACATTTAGTGAGTGATGTGTAAGCATTTTAGTTTGTTTGAAAAGTTGTGAAGTCAAGTCTCCAAAAGTAAGAGAGCCCAGAGTCCTCTGTGAAGATCTTAGTGAGGGTCTGGCCCTAACCTTCAAGAGAATCATGGGTGAGCATGATGGCCTTTTAACTTTTTGCTTACATCCCTTTAAAAGGATCTTGAAAAACTGTGTACTGCCTTGTATATTTTTAATTTCACATCTGAGATATTTTCATCATATTTAACAACTTTCAAAGGATGTCATTTTCAGCTCACTGTAAACATTTTAATGCAACTGTCGCATCATCCTTTCAAGTCTATCTAATAGAATCTAAATGCCATAACCATGTGACTATCAGAAATTTTATAGCATTTCCCATTGAACTGAGTTTACATTTCACTTCCTCTACAGAATTTTATCTTAATAAAATATATTTGTGCTTAACATTATTTCATGATCACCCTGTCACCACATGCATCAACAATGACAATTATATATAAAGATATAGATGTAGTCTGTCCAGAAGGTATCCAACCATGTAATATGAAAAGTAGAGACATTTATTGAAGAAGATACAAGAAACAAGAAACATTGTACATAGAACAATGAGGCCTCAGTCCCCTTCCAAGTAGGCACCTTGGGACCTCACACAGTTCTCCCAGTCTCCATCAGCTGTCCCATTGTATTTTTCTGTGTCTCATCAATGGTCTGAAATCTCTTCCCTTCAAAGGTGATTTTAGTTTTGGAAAAGCCAGAAGCCACAGGGTACCAAATCTGCTGTAGGGGGGTTGAGTCACCTGGGTGATTTGATGTTTCACAAAAAAACCCTGCATGAGACGTGATGCATGAGCAGGCCCATTGTCGTGATCAAGCTGCCAATCACTAGTTGCCCATAGCTGCAGCCTTCTGAATCACGTGAATAGTTTCCACGGAGGAATGTTCAAGCTTAATACAAAATTTGATGCAGATTCATTGCTGTACTTGCTCCTTCATTTTGAATGCAAGGGCCACACAGTACACATGCTCACTCAATGGTGTCTACTGCCCCCACTGACTCATAGTGAAGTTGTCATTGTTCACACATGCACATCCCAGTCCACTCCTTGGCTGCCAGGTTACATCGATGTCCCACAGGCCATTCTCGTTACACTGATAGATGTTTGACTTTTTCTCGACAGACCTCGTATACAAAGCCTGGTAGACTTAGTTATGCTTATATAACAGAAGAAACGTTATCAATGTTGACAATGTAACAAGAATGACTGTCAGAAGGTAGGAGGGAGAAGGAAAAAATATCTTCATCTTATGTAGATGGGGCACAAACATAATCAAATTAGGCTTTTTATGCAAGAAGTTAGAAAACAGAGGGAAAAAATGAGGAGACAGGACAGACTGGTAAAATCCACAACATAAATAACTTAGCTGAAAAGTTAAGAAATAGAGGTCCAGAATTCATAGTTACGAAGAAAAAAAACAAAAACTAACAGTATGTCTAGGCTACAGCTACTTCTCTGCCCTTCCCAGGCCCCAGGGTACATCCCTCCGCTGGCTCTTTTGACACCCTCCTCCTCTACACAAAATCTCTTCAACCACCTTCCCCGGGGCAGCCCAAATAATGCAGACAGGCCCCCTCTCTCTGTCTTTCTCTAATTCTCTATCATCCGAGTATCCGAATCTCTAATCTTTATATCTCTGTCACTCTTTCCATTTTGTTCTGTCTTTCTGTAACTCTGGCTTTGTTTTCCTGGTTCCTTCTCTACAGATTTCAAACATGCACAAGCCTATCTTGTTTTTAGAAAGAAAATACCTCTCCCTGGACTATGCATACCAAACCAGCATTTTCCCCTTGTCCAACCTCAACCCACAACACAGCCAAGCTTCTCACAAGAGGAATGTACACCCTGGGCTTAGCTCCCTCATCTTATCTCCCTTCAACCCTCACCCATTCCAAACAAGCTCACCTTGATCCTTATGCTCAGTCTACTCCAGTATGGGTAGTAAAGGGCTCCTTGCTCTCATCTCCAGTAATTCTTTCTTCCTAAATATCCCTCTCCTTCTACCATTTTCTCCCTACCTCTCACCTCTCCTCTCCCCTCCCTTCTTTCTTCCACTTTTACCCAGTCTTCCTAGCTCTGTCTACTCAGCTCCTCTTATCTGCCAAGCCCTGTTGCTAAAGCTCATCAGGGCCAGGCCAGAGCCCCCTTTTATTCTTTGTTCTTATTCTGCACAATGTCCCAGGGTAACCTCTTTTGCCCTTGTGGTCTCAACCAGAAGTCCCAGCCATATTCTTACTCTTCCAGAATCTGAGGAGGCTACAGCCCCTGTCCCCCTACCAAATGTACACAATAGACATTTTCCTCACAATTTGGGGGAATCATGACCTCATGGACATCTGTCCATGACCACACAATCACTTTGCCAGCTACTCCACTGAAACCCTGTTTTCCTGTGGTTGTTGAAAGCTCACACAGTTCTACCCTTCTTGTACTTCCCTGGCCACTCCTCTCAGACTCATCGCTAGCACACTCCTCTGCCTCTGTTTACCCCTTATACATCTGAAACCTCAGGGCCCTAAATTCTCCCTCTCTAAATACCCTCTGAGAGAAGTCTTGTCATCTATGTTTCTGTATTGGTAGAGGAGGAGTCCTTAGAGTGGGTCTTAGGAGATGAGTAGGAAACTCCTGTGGCAGCTATAAGACTCAGAGGCATAGGGTAGCCAACCTCACTGAAACAAGGTCTGGCTGCTGCCTCCTGGGCTCCAGATACAGGACATTAAATACTTCTGCACTTCATAATTTTATAGCCTTTTTCCTGTATTGACTTCATCAGGATTGTCCTAAAGGTGTCATATTCAGCTTTTTTCAATAAATTGCAAAAATTCAGCAGTTACACCTACTTTTCTGCAACAGTAATTGGCTCCTAAATCACTTAAATGGTAACACTACTAAAAATCCTACCTCCACAGATAAAGACAAATCCATAAATTATCCAGAAAATTTCTTGTACAGGTTTGATTGAGGGAAGACCAAAAGGGGCAAGTGAGAATTAAAAGTATTTATATTCACACTCAAGAAAGGGAATGACTGCACTTTGGCCAAAGCCTCAAGTTATGAACAAGTAATCACCATTATTTAGTGGGAACTTCAGATCCATACATATGCTCTGAAAATCAGCCAAGCAGCAACTCCATTTCATCAACAACATACCCAAGCTTCTGAAAGTCAATCAGAAAAACCCAGTCCTTAAAGTCAGCCAACTGGTGCTTAAGCTCCTGAAAGCATGCCAGTCAGCAACAACCCCACACTTCTAAACCATAGCCAATCAGAAAGCACCCACTCCAGCTGCCTGTTCCAAAAGTTGCTGATGGGCAGCAGTCTCACTCTGAGTACAGGAACAGGCTGGAAGTACATTAGTGCCTCCACACTCCTGCTTCTTTACATCCCCAATCCCTGCATGCAGTATTCCCCAAAACCTTCCCAAAGCTCTGGCTTTGTTCCAGAAAACTGCACCTTGCAAGTACATCTCTCTCTTGCAGGAAAAAAAAAGATATTTATCTTTTTCATATCAGACATCAACTTTAATTTATTGTTAGTTCACAAGTTAACAGATCTTTCATAACATCTCAACCTCCATTTATAGCTAGCTATGAGTTTGAACGGAGAATGACACATACTTTTCAATTTTTGTGATGATTGCTATTACCTGTTTTTATTTGTGTATATTTGAATCCTAAACTGCCAAAACACAAAGAGTATATTTCATTACAAAATTTCTAAACAATAGACATTTATTAAATGAGGAAAATTGCTTTTGAAGGACTTTGTGGAGTATGCAATTGTTCATTCAATATTAAAAATATTTAAAATGGTGGAAAATCAGTATCCAGCCAAGATGGAGGCATAGGTAGACAAGATGGAGGCATAGATAGGCTAATTATGACACTTGCCATGACTATCTCTTCAAATGTATTTCACACCTTTCAAAATTTTACTCTATTCCATGGATTTTACTAAATATTCTTCTAGCATGGGAACAATTGGGATTATTGCATATAGTTTTGAAAAAGGGAATAAAAGTTGATGATAATGCTGTTTTTGTCAGTGAAAACCTTTTTAAAAACCATTGATAAAGAAATGCATTATAATTATGAAGAATGAGAAAACAAGTTATGCCATGAAAAATGGTTTCTTCAAATGAAATTTGAAGAGCAATTCTCAGAGTTGTTATGTGAGTACATTTTCAAAATACTGGCTTATAACGTTAATGTTTAGCATGTTTTCTCATTAAACAATGTTCATTAAACAAAAGAACAAAATTAATTATCCATATTGCAGTGTAAATAGAACACAGACTAACTGTAAAGAATTTTATAAACAAATTTTTCAAAATTAGGAACTATTAAGGAGGGCCAAATCATCTCAGAAATATAACTTAAGGAAAAGGTATATAATTTAGATATTTACACTTTATTTCAGATAAACAAGAAATAATTTTAGTACCATATGTTCTATGCAATATTTTTTACCTCAGTGTAGATATTTGTAGACAACCAAGGATCAAATTTAACTGGTTGTCCTATATTTTTAATTTTCTAAATGTGGCAACCCCATTAATAAGGAAAATGTGTACCAGATCTAGCAACTGAAACTCTAGAACACACACACACACACACTTGGGAAACTTTGGGGGAAATGTAGTTTTAAGAAATCCCTTTCTATGACTATCTCAGAATTAGGAAAGTGAATTAGGGTCAAAATGGGCCTAATGTACTAATGCAGATCCCAACTTTGAGGGCGTGAGGAGGCAGCCTGAATAAAGAATCACCTTAATTAGAGGAGGGATATGTGGAGAGGCCTAAATGAAATGATGAGAAAACACTGATGTGGGAGAAGGAGAAGACATTTGTATGGGAAGGACTGAAAATGACATTGGTTCTGTGCACGAGCAAGGGAATGTAAAGAACAGAGGTGAGGGAGGGGACATGAGGAACAGAGGTAAAGAGACACTGGGTTTGAATGACTATGAGTTGTTTTACTCTCGCTGAATTAAATACGTCTGTGGGACACTCAAGCAGAGATGTGTAGCAGGCGATTGAATATGTGGGTTTGGAGCTGCAGAAAAGGGTTAGTTTGCAAATACGTAATATCATTCTTAATGAGAGTGTCAATAATTTGGGATAACTGAAGAGCAGTAGCAGAGAAGGGAGAGAACGGTCAGAGTAGAGAGAATCTAATAAAATGTGAGATATGTGAGAGAATTTAACTAAAATGAGGAATGATAAATGTCCCGGGGGTTTTCATGAAGGAAGTCACTGGTGAGGCACAGAGCTGTTTTAGTGGGATATTTGGGCAAGGAATGGCTGGTAGAAAGGCCAGGTGGAAACGCAGTATGTTTTCTCAAGTCCAGCTTTGAGGAAGGAAGCAAAACAGCAGGAAGAATGCAGAAGGAGATTGTTGCACTGAAATGTACATTCATTTGTTCATTATTGGCTTTCTCTGGAAGAATGTCAGCTCTATGAAAGCAAGAATGTTTTATTGTTAATAACCCAGCACTTAGAGTGCTTGACACATAGTAAAGGCTCAGTATATACTTGTTGACTGCAAGAACAGATACCATGAATGGGGGAATGTTTCCGCAGCACAGGATCATGTACTCTGCAATAGTTAAACAAAATGAGATAGTTCTACACATACTGACAAGATTAGAACTCAGGCCTACTGTTGAATGAAGCTTCAGATAAATATGTAAAGTGGAGTTCCTGTAATGAGAAGGAACAGAGGGGGTTGGAGCATGTAGAAAAGGGACGAATTTCATCATGAAAGGGATTGGGCAGAGGAAAGTCTATAGAGAACACGAAGAGTGGGCAGGACAGAGATCCAGGTGTGGGTAGGTGTCTTGGATCAGCCTATTGGGAAAAGGAAGTCTCTAATATGGGTGGGACTCAGCAAGTTACAGATCCACAGAGTAGAAGGTCTGTAATGGAGATAGACCTAAGGATAAAGTGAGGGACCCCTCTGCCCGACTTGAGGTTTGCTTACAGAGAAGAGAAGGGCCCTGTGTTAAGAACTAGTGATAGAACTATTGTAGAAAAGATCACTATTGTAGACAATGTTGAATATAAAACTGCCAGTATAGACTAGAAGGACTCCCACCTGTGTGTTGGGAAGGACCCTGACCTGGACAGAGGATTCTGGGTTGGCTTCCAAGAATGGAAAGGATCCTGGTGTGGGTTAAGGTAACTACATTTATTCCTATCCTGCTGTGGAGAAGAAAAGGATCTGGGTGAGAACACGGCTACCCAGAAGTTTAAAAGTAATGAGGAAGACCCTGGGGTTTGGGTAAGGGTTTCTGCTTAAATATAATACATAGAGAATGGCAGGTGGTACCCGGTATGGCCTGGGGTGTGCCAAGCAAGGTCAGGTTGGAAGTTGACCTCACATGTACTGAGTAGAGTAAGAGTTTTTGGTGCTTGGCAGGCATGAACAAGGAGTGTGTGTCTCTGGGTGTGACTTGAATAGGCGTAGAAATGAACAGAGCAAAAGCAAAAAGGGCTGTCTTTATGCATGCGGAGGGCACTTCAGGGTAATATTTGGTGAGAGCTGTCTTAGGGATTGAGTGGTAGAGAAGAGGGTCCTGTCCTGAGCGAGGCATTACCAAAAACATCTACTCTCTGGATTGAAGATTTTTTAATAATGTCTGTTAGTCAATGATATGTTGTATAAGCCCCAGCAGTAACCAAAGCCAAGAAATTCATCACCAGCAGGTTTCACCCACACTAACTTTAAATGTGTGCATTTCTCTCTCCATGGAGTCCCCTACTCTACAAAAGTTCCTGGCCTCACAGAGAAAGACTTTTCTTACTATTTGTAGGGCTGAACCCTTGTGAGCTAATACTTCTAAAACTCTGAGGTAAAGAACTCTTTGTGACAGGATTTAGTAAATATTACATAATATTTTCCAAGATTATAAGCATTTTTATGCAAGCTGTATTTTCATAAATGATTGAATGCTATTTATGTGGGTAATCATATTACTATGGTACTAAATTTCTTTGTGTGTGAAAAAATTCTGTCTGTATCATCCAACCCAGTGGAGAGTGAGGAGCCATATACAGCCCAACCCTATTCACATGCAGTTGAAAGATAACATATTTAAAACATCATACCAATGATAACAATACAGCAAACTTAACTTTCTGTGCAAAGGAGGTTGATATCAACATAGCCACATAATCAGTTTTCATAGAAATACAGGATGTCAGAGTTGCAAAGAACTACCAAGCTGAATTCCCTGATATAAAGAGACACACCTGGTTCAGCTTTGCTTTACAAGCATTTACTGACATCTACTGTGTTCCGGGTCATGTCCAGGGTGTATGGGGGAACAGAGATGATGCAGGCAGAGTGACCGCCCTTGAGCAGCTCACAGTGTTGAGGGGGAGACATGTGCACAGACAACCTGAATCATCACCTAGATTGAAACTTTACTTGGTTCTGGACCCTTTACACTTGTCACTCCACAAAGACCCCAGGATATAAGTCAAACACCTTTATACAGATGCAGAAAAGACTGATGGGGTTTGGTAACTCATCTAGTAAGTGGTAGAGCTTAGAATATACACTCTGGTTTGCAGTCCTCTTCCCACTAATCATGGCAACACTTGTTTTGTAGATGATGAGATGTAGATGTCATTCCTAATGACACAGCCACCCCTTCCAACATGGTTCACAGCAGGACAATCCAGGCATCCATCAGGACAGAAAATCCCTGTGAAGCACTAGGTCAGGCCACTGGGTCATAGCTCAGAAGATCGATGTGAAACCAATGAGACTGTGGTCCTGCTTTCTGACCATTTATTAATCTGTAAGGACAGGCAGCTTGGAAAGTAATAGATTCACGAAAGTTGGAATCTTTTACAACATGAAGAATTAACCTTACTTTCCCTGCCCTTTAAGTGGGACCTATCCCTAAGATAGCTTCCCAGAAACTACTGTTACCATAGAAAAAGAAAGTGAAAGGCCTGCCTCAGATCGCTGTACCTCTCTCATCAGGGTAATTGGCAGTTTCACCTCCAGGGTCTCTTGTGGGAAAGAAAGTACTAAATGACTTCTAGTGATCTTTCCCTAGAAGTTGTCTCTTGGTAATAGTCCATACAGCATTTTATAGATTTTAAGAATACAGGGGCAAATAGAGCCACAAGAAAAGAAGGTGGAGCCTGTGAAATAAAATATACAACATTATTATGAGAGAATTTGGTTTAATGAAAAGCATATGGGACTGAGGAAATAGACATACCTAGGGCCTTGTAACCTTTAACAAGTAATTTAACCTCTCTGACCCTCAGTTTCCTCATTTTTTAAATGGGGCTGAGGAGTTTAACTTTGTAAATGGGAACCAATATTAATCAAAGGCTGCATAAATGTTGGTTGCCAATATCTGCTAGATTTATGCATAGTATAATACGATTTGCTCATTGAATTTAAAAGCTTAGGAGAGAACGAGGCATGTGGATTTGAAACTTTAATAATTGAAGTATTAATCTTTAAAAAGTAATGTTCTGAATAATCTTTTCTGAGCCCCAAATCTACCCTGAAGTCACCAAAATAATTAGTGAACATTCATTTCCCACTCATACTGCTACCCAGTCCAAACTGGACTTTAATCTTCACTCAGCCAAAAGAGACTTGATAAGGTCACTGATCACTTCTATGTTGTTGACTCCAAAAAACACTTCTCAGCCTTCATCTTATTTAATATTTCAGCATCATTTAACACTAGTAGCCACTCCTTTCTACTTGCAACCTTCTATTCCTTTGGTTTGTATGACACGAAAATCCTTAGGTTTTTCTCTGATCCTGGTTCCTCAAGACTCAATTCAAGAGACAGAAGAAACCACTTCACCACAACAACACTGGTAGGGAGTGTGAAGAAGGTGTGAGATGGTTCCCTGGGCTCCCACAAGCAGCAACTGAAGTTCCAGAGGGATATATAAGCAGCCGGAGTCCCCCTGAGAAGTGCGGGGTCTAACCCCAAGTTGGGCTCCCCAGCCTACAGCACCACAACCAGAAAGAAACCTAGATAACATCCAGCTGTGAAAGCAGCAGGGTTTCTGTCTGCCAGGGAGAGATGACTGGAGATACAGAGAGCCTCATAAAGGGCCAATACACAAAATTTCATTTACAGCCACTAATGACAGAGTAGACTAGAGGTACTTGAGAAGAGTCTTCGGTTGGGAGGTCTGGGGAGAGAACTAAAGGCACAGCCACTAGGATCCCTGCCTAAAGTCATTCCCCATACTTCAGGAGCCATCTTTCTCTGGCAGAGCACTCCTGTCTAAATGACACCAGCCTGAGGGGAGGCAATAGCCCCACCTGCAGGAATTACTCGGCCCCACTCTGTGGAGCTTAAGCTGAGAAGCAGATTAGATCATGATTATATTAAAAACTAATCAGTTTAGCAGCTGAATAGTTTAACAACCAAGGAGGAAAATACAAAGAATAAGCAAAAATGGGAAGACAAAGAAACAGACCACAAATGAAAGAACAAGAGAAATGCCCAAAAGAACTAGATAAAATGGAGGCAAACAATTTATTAGATAGAGAGTTTAGAGTAATGATTATATCGATATTCAACAGCATGAAAGAAGACATGGAAACCATGAAAAAAAAAGACCAGTAGGAAATAAAGAATATAATATCTGAAATAAATAATACACTGGAAGGAATAAACAGTAGATTAGATGAAGCAGAAGATCGATTCAGCGATTTGGAAGACAAGGTAGAAAAAATGCCCAGGCAGAGCAGCAAAAAGAAAAAAGAATTTAAAAAATGAGGAGAGCCTGAGAAACATTTTGGACAACTTGAAGCATAACAACATCCACATCATGAGAATATCAGAAGGAAAAGAGAGCAAACAAGAGCTCAAGAGCCTATCTGAAGAGATAATGAGCAAAAACTTCCCTAATCTGGTGAAGGAAAAAAACGCACAAGTCCAGGAAGCTCGGAGAATCCCAAACAAGTTGGACCCAAGAGGCCTACACTGAGAAACATCAAAACAAAAATGACAATGTTAAAGACAATTAGAGAATCCTAAAAGACACAAAAGAAAAGCAGGAAGTTACCTACAATGAAGCACCAATTAGACTGGCATCTGATTAATCAACAGAAACATTTCAGACCAGAAGGGAGTGGCATGAAATATTCAAGGTGACAAAAAGCAAGGACCTACAACCGAGGCTACTTTACCCAGCAAGTTTATCATTTAAAATCAAAGGAGAAATAAGGTGCTTCCCAGACAAGAAGCTAAAGGTTTGTTAACACAAAAAAGAGTACTGAAACAAATGTTATGGGGCTTGCTTTAAGCAGCAGCAGAAGAAAAACAAAAAGAAAAAAAAAGCAGAGGAAAACAGTCTAACAAAAAAATGGCACTACATATGGATCTATTGATAATCATCTTAAATGTAAATGGCTTAAATGCTCCAACCAAAAGGCAGAGGGTGCTGAAAGGATAAGAAAAAAAGACCCATATGTATGCTTCTTCCAAGAGACCCATATAAAATGAAAAGAGACACACAGACTAAAAGTAAAGGGATGGAAAAAATATTTCATGCAAATGGAAAAGAAAAAAGCTAGTATAACAGTACTTCTATCTGACAAAATAGACTTTAAAACCAATGCTATATTAAGAGACAAAGAAGGACATTACATAATGATAAAGGGAACAATCCAATAAGAGGATATAAGCCTAGTAAACATTTACACACCAACACAGGAGCACCTAAATATATAAAACAAATCTTGGGGAACATAAAAGGTGACATCAACAGAAATACTGTCATAGTTGGGGATTTTAACACCCCATTGACTTCAATGGATAGATCTTCCAGGCAGAAAATCAACAAGAAGACGGGAGCTTTAAACGACACACTAGATCAAATGAATTTAACTGATATCTTCAGAGCATTTCGCCCCAAAGCAGTAAATATACATATTTTTCAAGGGCACAGGGAACATTTTTGAGGATAGACCACATGTTAGGACATGAAACAAGTCTCAATAAATTTCAGAAGACTGAAATTATATCAAGCATCTTCTCTGACCACAATTCTATGAAACTGGAAGTCAATCACAAGAAGAACACTGAAAAACATGCAAAGACATGGAAGCTAATTAATGTGTTTTTAAACAATGAATGGGTCAACAACAAGATCAAGGAAGAAATCAAAAGATACCCTGAAACAAATGAAAATGAGGACACAACTATCCAAAATATGTGCGACACTGGGAAAGCAATCCTAAAAGGGAAATCCATAGTATTACAGGCCTATCTCAAAAAACAAGAAAAAGCTCAAATAAACAATCTAACTTTAAACTTAAAGGAATTTGAAAAAGAACAACAAACAAAGCCCAAAGCAAGTAGAAGGAAGGAAATAATAAAGATCAGAACAGAAATAAATGAGAGCCTTAAAAAGATACAAAAGATCAATGAATCCAAGAGCTGGTTCTTTGAAAAGATAAACAAGATTGATAAAACTTGAACCAGACTCATCAAAAAAAAAAGGACCCAAAAATAAAATCAGAAATGAAAGAGAAGAAATAACAACTGACACCAAATAAATACAAAGGATCGTAAGAAAATATTATGAAGAACTATATGCCAAGAAACTGGGAAACCTGGACAAAATGGATAAATTCATAGAAACATATGATATTCCAAAAATAATTAGGAAGATTGGAATCTGAATAGACATCACACCAAGTGAAACTGAAGCAGTAATCAAAAAGCTGCCAAAAAACAAAAACCCTGGACTGGATGGCTGCACAGGTGAATTTTACCAAACAATCTGAGAACTAATACCTCTTGTTCTCAATCTATTTCATAAGATTCAAGAGGAGGAAAGGCTCCCAAACTCATTTTACTAGGCCAGCATTATCCTAATTCTAAAACCAGATAAAGACACTACAAAGAAAGAAAAGTATAGGCCAATATCCCTGATGAACATAGATGCTAAAATCCTTAACAAAATTTTAGCAAACCAAATACAGTAAGGCATCAAAAAGATCATACACCATGATCAAGTGGGATATTCTGGGAATACAAGGTTGGAATAAGAGTCACAAATCAATAAATATGATTCACCCCATAAACAAAATGAAGGATAGCCCTGGCTGGCATGGTTCAGTGGATTGAGCACCAGCCTGAGAACCACAGGGTCACCAGTTAGATTCCTGGTCAGGGCACATGCCTGGGTTGTTGCCCACGTCCCCAGTAGGGGGTATATGAAAGGCAACCACACATTGATGTTTCTCTCCCTCCCATTCTCTCTCCCTTCCCCTCTCTCCAAAAATAAATAAATAAAATCTTTTTTTAATTGAAGGATAAAAACCACATGATCATATCAATAGATGCGATAAAAGCATTTGGTAAAATCTAGCACCCATTTATGAAAATAACTATCAGGGAAGTGGGAATAGAGAGAACATACCTACACATGATAAATGCCATATATGATAACCTACTGCCAGCATCATACTCAATGACAAGGGCAAAAACAATAAGAGTTCCCCCTAAGATCAGGAAAAACATAGGAATGTCTGCTCTCACCTCTCTCATTCAACATTGTATGGGAAGTCCTAGCTACAGCAATCAGACAAGAAGAAATAAAAGGCCTCCAAATTGGAAAGGAAAAAGTAAAGCTGTCTTTATTTGCAGATGACATGATACTGTACATAGAAAACCTCAAAGATTCCACCAAGAAACTACTCGAACTGATCAATGAATTCAGCAAAGTAGTAGGATACAAAATTAATATCCAGAAATCAGTTGCACTTTTATATGACAATAATGAACTAACAGAAAGGGAAATTAAGAAAACAATCCCATTAACAATTGCTTCAAAAAGAACAAAATACCTAAGAATAAACTAAACCAAGGATGTAAAAGATCTGTACATGGAAAATTGTGAGACATTGAAGAAAGAAACTGAAGAAGATACAAATAACTAGAAGCATATACTGTGTTCATGGATAGGAATAATTAACATCATTAAAATGTCCATGCTACCCAAAGCAATCTGTAGGTTCAATGCAATGTCTATCAAGATTCCAATGACGTATCTCAAGAACTAGAACAAATATTTCAAATATTTCTATGGAACCACAAAAGACCCCACACAGCAATGGTGATCCTGAGAAAGAATAAAGTTGGAGGAATCATGCTACCTAATATCAAACTATACTACAAGACCATAGTAATCAAAACAGCCTGGTGATGGCATAAAAAGAGACACAAAGATCAATGGAACAGAATAGGGATCCCAGAAATAATCCTGCACCTTTATAGTCAATTAATATTTGACAGAGGAAGCAAGCATATACAATGGGCTAAATATAGCTTATTCAATAAATGGTGCTAGGAAAATTGGACAGATACATGCAGAAAAATGAAACTAGACCACCTTTTTATACCACACACAAGAAAAATTCAAAATGGATCGAAGGCTAAATGTTAGACCTGAAACCATAAATATCCTAGGAGAAAACATAGGCAGCAAAGTCTCAGACATTGCTAGTGGCAATATTTTACCAGATACATCTCCCCAGGCAAGGGAAACAAAAGAGAAAATAAACAAATGGAACAACATCAAACTAAAAAGTTTTTGCACGGCAAAGGAAATCATCAGCAAAGTAAAAAGACAACCCACAGAATGGGAGAACATATTCACTGATACATCAGATAAGGGGTTAATACTCAAAATGTATAGAAAACTTATAAAACTCAATGCCAAAACAACAAAGAGCTGAATTAAAAAATGGGCAATGATCCTGAATAGACACTTCCCTAAAGAGGACATACAGATGGCCAATAGGCATATGAAGAGATACTCAAGGTCACTAATCATTAGAGAAAGGCAAATAAAAATCACATTGAGATACCATCTCATCCCTATCTGAATGGCTATCATCAATAAATCAACAAACAAGAAGTGCTGGTGAGGATGTGTAGAAAGGGGAACGCTTTTGCACTGTTGGTGGGAGGGCAAATTGGTGCAAACACTGTGGAAAGCAGTATGAAGATACCTTAAAATATTAAAAATGGATCTGCCTTTTTACACAGCAATCCCACTTCTGAGAATATATTTGATGAAACCCCAAACACCTCTATGTTCATTGAATCATTATTTGCAATTATCAGGATATGAAAGAAGCCCAAGTGTCCATCAGTAAATGAGTGGATAAAACAACTATGGGACATTCACGCAATGGAATACTACTTGGCCATAAAAAAGAAGAAAGCTTTACCCTTTGCAACAGTATGGATGGACCTGGAAAACATTATGCTAAATGAAATAAGTCAGTCAGAGAAAGACAAACACCATTTGATTTCACTCATATGTGGAATCTAATGAACAAACTGAGCTAAGAAGTAAAATGGATAGAGTCATAAATGGATAGCGGATGACAATTAGTGAGGTGGTGTTATGGGGTGGGGGGATTAAGCAAAAAGGAAAAAGGACTCATGGACAACAGTGTGGATTACTGGGGGAAGAGGGGTATAAGTGTACTAAATAGTAATTGGAAAAAAATACAATAAAGATTAAGTTAAAAAAAGAAAAAAATACCTAAAAAAGACTCAATTCTAGTCTTTCCAACTTTATTTCTCTTCCAGGTTTTCCTGTCTCTGTGAGAGTTATCATCATCCATTCCACCAGGTAGGACCATCCTTGATAACTTTCCATCTCTCACCTCACCATCCCTTATAACCAATTCATCACCAAGTTATGTCCATCTGTGTTTTACACATCTCCTGAATTTATCCAGGTTTTCCATCTTTAACTTCATTAGGCTAATCTGAGCTACCCTCAAGCACATCACTGCCATAGCCTCTGCATTGATCTCTAATTCTGTGTACCATATGGATGTAGTCAACCACCTAGAGATTGTGGAGTAAGAAGATGGAAGAAACCTGAGCTGTGGACAGAATTCACAAAACCAGCCTGACATATGAACCTGGAACTTTTACATAACAGAGAAGTCCATTTCTGTCTTGTTTAAACCACTGTTATTTTGAGTTTGTAAAATACAGCCATATCATAACTGATAGAAAGTGTTTATTCCTTATGGAACACTTGCTAAGGACAGGCCAAAGGACTGTATATTGGGAGGCATTAGAAATATTATTTTACATGAAAATAACACTAGTGTATCATGGAGATTACAAAACTCAAATGAATTTTTAAGATAAAACATATAACCTCAAAGAACTCTAATTTCCCACTTGTAGTAGGCTTCTTCTAGCTCTGTCCCCAGATTCTCCAAAATATCAATTTACTTTTCTCATCCACTGTGTTAGTAAAGTTTGAGCACTCCTTTTTCTGGGGCACAGAGCTATCAGTACCTGAAGACCACATAGTCTTCTCCTAATCACTGATCTGGAGAATATCAAGCCACTCAGATAAGTATGGCACCAAAGGGATTTCATGGGTAATATGGCTCAGGAAGAAAAATATATTAAAATTGGGAGAGCTCTCAAGTTTTAGATTCAGAAAAATGTATGGGATGAGTACTTATAAGATATTCTATGTAGACAAGGATTTTGAAAATACTTTGTATATTATGTTTTGCTGGTAGAAGTGGACTATATTGATTAGGAGTATTAGATTAATATTTGTTCAACAAGAATATGTGTCAAAACAATAAGACATTTGGAAATGCAGAAATAATAAAAATAAGAACCAGTCCAGTATACAAGGAGCTTTGAAGTCCTCCCTCCATCCCCAAAACAAGTAAAAAAACATTAAAAAATGGAAAATCAGCACTTCTTCTTAGATCCATTAAATAAGTTAAATCACAGGGTAAACCACTGCCCCCCAAATTGGAGACAGGCAGGCAAATACAAGTAGTCAAAGCTTACTGAAGCAGAAACCCATGAGCAGAAAGCTCCCTGGTTAGTTCAGGGTAGAAGAACCTGAATTATGATTGATAAATTGCCAGAGGCTCAATGTGGCTCAGTCTGAAAGCTAAAACTTCAGGGGAGTAGACATAGGGACACCTCCCATTTGTGAGTTTTATTTTCAAAAACTCAGTCAAACTCTTACAGTGAATATCAAAGTCCCCTCAGGCTTCCAGCAAGGGAGGGGAAAATAACAATTTTTTAATATGCCAGAGAAAAAAGAAATACACCTAGGGAAAAAGAAATACATAACTACAAACTCTGTAGTCTTCCATGTGAGGGAAGGGAAATATCCAACTCCATCTACCTCTAGCCACCCTGTCACACCTAAGCGGAGAGAAAAAAATGAGAAACACGTACTAAGTTCACAGTCCAAAGGCACAGTCTCACTAAAAAACTGAGGTCTAATCATAGAACTATAGACTGCTTCTTTCCCCGACACCTTAACACCACATTACTAAAGACCTATTTACAGAAGTGCATTTCACCCAGTACATCATGTGTGGCTTAAAAAAAACCCCACAAAAACACAAAAAACCTGTAAGGCATACTAAAAGGCAAAAAAAAAAAAAAAAAACACAGTTTGAAGAAATAAAGCAAGTATCAACCAGACTCAGATGGCAGGAATTTATCAGACCAGGAATTTATAAAAACTATAATTAAGACTTCCAGTCAAGATGGCAGAATACATAAATGTTGTTTTTGCCTCCTCCCAGGACCACATCAAAATTACAACTAAATTATAGAACAACCATCATTGAGAACCACTCAAAGACTAGCTGAACAGAAGCCCTATAACTGAGGACATAAAGAAGCCACATCAAGACTGGCAGGAGGGGCAGAGACAGAGAATGAGCAGGTCCACACCCACTGTGTGGTGATTAAGAATCAGGAGGTCCCCTGAAGAGTGAGGACTCTCAGCCCTGCACTGGGTTCCCTAGCCCCTCTCCATCCCAGGGCACCAGTGCTGGGAAGAGAAGTCCCCATAACAACTGGCTCTGAAAACAAGCAGGTATTTCATTTAAGAAAGACAAAAGGCTGCAGAGACTGAGATATGCTGCTCTTAAAAGGCCCATGCACAGGCCCATTTCACTCACAAACTCACTCATTCTGAGCTCCCGCACAGCTGCAGGAGCTCAAAAACCTCCAGGGACATACACAAAGGAACTATATTGACTAACTTCTGGGTGAGACCTGAAGGGGCAGGAAATGGAGCAACTCTCTCCAGGGACAGAAGCACTGGCACATGCCATTGTTCCTGTGTTGAGCTCTCCTTTCACCCAGGTCGCCCAATGCAGGTAGGCACCAAATCTGTGCTCTCCATTAACCTGGGTAACACCGTTCACCCTGCCCTGGTGATTCCCCAATACCTCACCCCACCCAACTCACTCATCAGACCAAGCGTCTTTCAGCACACCTCCACACAAGCAACCTGCCTCAGCTCATACTTAGGACTTTCCCAAAATCTATCAAAGGCCCGCAAAGCCCATACAAACAGAGACCAGCCTCTGCGTGCCTTGTAGCTCTTGCTAAGTGGTCCCAAGACCAGCACAAGTGACAACTAGTCTCGCCTTGCACTGTAACTCCCATCAGGTGGTCCCAAGTCTGGTATGTGACAGCCAGTCTTGGCCTGGAACATAGCTTCAACTAAGTCGCCACAAGTCCAGCACAAGTGGCAACTGGCTTCAGCTTTCATATTTGTGCCCAGCAAAGGGTCTCAGACCTGGCACAAGTGGCAGCTGTCCTCAGTTCACAACATAGCTATTCCCAAGTGCCTCCAATCCAAGCACAAGCAGAAAACAACCACAGATCACTTTCTAAGTCCTACCAAACATCCTGAAGCCTGGCAAAGGTGGTGGCTAATGTTGACTTGCACTGGAGCTTCTTGGGAGGGGCTCCAGACCCAACACACAGTGGTCAGCTTCAGACTACACCAGACCACCACCCAGCCAGGTCCACAACTGATACATCTGAAGTGCAGACGCTGCTGGTACCAGACCCCTGCTAAAGTAACTTCAGCTTTATGAGGTCAGCCCCCATGCAACTCATCCACTGTAGCCATGTCCTGCCCTCACAGCGAGTCAGCCTGAGAATTAATCCCACCCAATGACATGCCAACAACAATTAAGGCTCAACTACAACAGGAGGGCACACAAACCCACACACAGGACACTCCTGAAGCACTGGGCTCAGGTAACCAGAAAGGCTGTGAGATAATGGGTCCCACGAGACACATTCTACATAAGGTCACTCTGTCAAAACTAGTAAACTGAGCAGATCTACCTAATACATAGGAACAAACACTGGGAGTCATCTAAATGAAGAGACAAACATGTCCCCAATGAAATACAAGTCAAAACTCAGGAAAAAGTGGAGACAACCAAACTACCACATATAGAGCTCTACACACTAGTTTTCAGGATGTTTAATGAACTTAGGGAAAGAATAGATAAATTCAGAGAGAACTTGAAAAAGAGATACAAAACATTTAAAAAGGAGATAGAAAACATAAAAAGAACCAATCGGAAATGAAAATATATAATAACAGAAATGAAGAAAACACTAGAGGCAATCAAAGGAAAGGATCAAATCAGCAATCAGGAAGACAAGGTAACAAAAAGCACACAATCAGAACATCAAAAAGAAAAAGGAATTTAAAGATGAGGGTAAGTTAAGCGGTCTGAGGGACATCAAGCATAATAACATTCTCATCACAGTGGTACCAGAAGAAGACAGGGAGAAAGAGATTGAACACCTATTTTAAAAAATAATTGAAAACTGTTCTAACCTGGCAAAGGAAGTAGACATACAAGTCCAAGAAGCACAAAGAGTCCCAAACAGGATTAACCTTAGAGGTCCAAGCTAAGACACATCATGATTAAAATGCCAAAGAGAGAATCTTAAAAGTAGCAAGATAAAATCTCCAATGGGACCGTGAGCTGATTTCTCAATAGTAACTTCGCAGGCCCAAGAGTTTGGCACAAAATACTCAAAGTGGTTGAAAGCAAAGACCTAAAATATGGTGTTAAAAACAAAGAATGGTGGAGAGAGTAAAACTATAATGCTTTTAGAGTGCATTTGAAGCTAAAAGCTTATCAGCCTAAAATATACTGCTATATAGATGAATATATATGAACATTATGGTAACCAAAAACCTAAAAATAGAACAAATATTTAAAAAAGAAACCCAGACTTAAAAAAAAAAAAGCAAACCAAAAGTAAAGAGATCAAGAGAAGAAGAAAGGAGCAGGAACAAACTATAAAAACAACTCCCAAAATTAACAAAATGGTTGGGGGTGGAGGGATTGAGCAATAAAAAAAGAGAAAGAGCTCATGGACATAGACAACAGTGTGGTGATTGCAGGAAGGAGGGGCATGGGGGATAATTGTCGCAAAGGGTAAAATTTTCTTATTTTACATCCAAGTAGTATTTCATAGTGTATATGTACCACCACTTCTTTATTTATTTATCTATTGATGAGCACTTGGGTAGTTTCCATAGCTTGGCTATTGTAAATAATGCTGTAGTGAACATAGGGGTACATAAATTCTTTTGAAATACTGTTTCAGATTTCTTCAGATAAATTCCCAGAAGTGAAATTGCTGGGTCATAAGGCAGTTCCATTTTTAATTTTTTGAGGTAACCACATACTGCTTTGCACAGTGGCTGCACCAACCTGCATTCCCATCAACAGTGCAAAAGTGCTCCCCTTTCTCCACATCCTCACCAACACTTGTTTGTTGATTTATTGATGATGGTCATACTGACAGGTGTGAGGTGATATCTCATTGTGGTTTTAATTTGCATCTCTCTGATGATTAGTGACACTGAGCATCTTTTCATGTCTATTGGATATCTGTAGGTTCTCTTTGAAGAAGTGTCTACTCAGTTCCTGACCATTTTTTAATTGGATTTTTTGTTTCTATGGTGTTGAGTTTTATAAGTTCTTTATAAATTTTGGATATCAGTCCCTTATCAGCTGTATCAGTGAATACGTTCTCCATTCAGTGACTTGTCTTCATTTTGTTGATGGTTGCCTTTGATGTGCAAAAACTTTTTAGTGATGCAGTCCCATTTTTAATTTTTTTTCTTTTGTTTCTCTTGGCTGAGGAGACATATCAGAAAAAAATATTGTTATAATTAGTGTCTGAGATTTTACTGCCTATGGTTTTATGTAGGATTTTTCTGGTTTTGAGTATAACATTTGTCTTTAATCCATTTTGAGTTTATTTTTGTGTGTGGTGTAAGAAGGTGGTCTAGTTTCATTTTTTTTGCACCTGTTTCTGTTCAGTTTTCCTAAAAGCATTTATTGAATACACTATCTTTACTCCATTGCATATTTTTGCCTCTTTGTCAAATATTAATTGACTATAAAGGTGTGGGTTTATTTATGGACTCTGTACTCTGTTCCATTGATCAATATGTCTGTTTTTATTCCAGTCCCGTGATGTTTTGATTACTGTGGCTTTGCAGTATAGTTTGATATTAAGTATTGTGATTCTTCCAACTCTGTTCTTCTTTCTCAAGATCGCTGTTGCTATTCGGGGTCTTTCGTGGTTCCATATAAATTTTTGAAATATTTGTTCTAGCTCTGTGAAATACACCATTGGTATCTTGATTGGAATTTCATAGAATCTGTAGATTTTTGGAGGTAGTATGGACATTTTAATAATGTTAATTCTTCCCATCCATGAACACAGTATATGCTTCTAGTTACTTGTATCTTCTTCAGTTTCTTTCTTCAGTGTCCTGTAATTTTCCAAATACAGGCCTTATACATTTTTTGGTTATATTTATTCTTTTTGAAGCAATTGTGGATGGAATTGTTTTCTTAGTTTGGCCTTCTGAGAGTTTGTTAATGGTATATAAAAATGAAAATGATTTCTGGATATTTATTTTGTATCCTGCTACTTTACTGAATTCACTGATCTCTTCTAATATTTTTTTTTGGTGGAATCTTTAGGGATCTCTATATACAGTAAGATGTCATCAGAAAATAATGACAGTTTTATTTCTTCCTTTCCAATTTAAATGCATTTTATTTCCTTTTTTGTGTCTGATTGCTGTGTCTAAGACTTCCAGTACTATATTGAATAAGAGTGGTGAAAGTGGACATCTGTGTCTTGTTCCCAACCTTAAAGGGAACACTTGTAGTTTTTGCTGTAGGTTTGTCATATATGACCTTTATTATGTTTAGGTATGTTCCCTCTGTTCCCACTTTGCTCCGAGTTTTTTATCATAAACAGGTGCTAGATTTTATGAAATTCTTTTTCTGCATCTATTGATATGATCATATGGTTTTTATCATTTTATTTATGTATGAATCACATTTATTGATTTGCAAATATTGTACCAACCTTGCATCCCCAGAATAAACCTCATTTGATCATGTTGTATGATCTTTTTAATGTATTGCTGAATTCAGTTTGCCATTATTTTGTTAAGCATTTTAGTGCCTGTGTTCATCAGGGATGTTGACCTATAATTATCTTTCTCTGTAGTGTCTTTATCTGCTTTTGGAGTTACGGTAATACTGGTCTCATAAAATGAGCTGCAGAGCCTTCCTCTTGGATTTTTTCAAGTAGTTTGAGAAGGATGGATGTTAGTTCTTTTCTGAATCTTTGGTTAAATTCACCTGTGAAGCCACCAGGTTCAGGGTTTTTCTTTTGGGGGAGTATTTTTTATTACTGCTTCAATGTTGCTATTTGTAATCAACATATCTATCAATAATTATTTTAAATGTAAATAGACTATATGCTTTAATCAAAAAACATAAGGAGGCTGAATGCATAAAAATGAAAAAGGAACATCTATATGCTGCCTGCCAGACACTCACTTTAGATTAAAAGACACACACAGATTGAAAATGAAGAAATGGAAAAAAATATTCCATGCAACTATAAATGAAAAGAAAGCTGGAGTAGCAATATTCTTATCAGGCAAAAGAAATTTGAACACAAAGACAATAAAAAGAGATTTAAAAATACATTGCATAATGATAAAGGGGTAAATTAAAGAAGAGGATGTAATAATGGTAAACATCTATATATTCAACACTTAAGTATATAAAACAAATATTGTCAGCCGTAAAGGCAGAAATTGACAGTCTACAATAATAGTAGGGTCTTGAACCCACTTAAATCAGTTGACAAACCATCTGGACATAAAATCAAGGAAACAATGGTCTTAACCCTCACATTAGACCAGACTGACTGAACAGATATTTTTAGAACATTTCCTCCAAAAACTGCAGGATACATGTTTTTTTGAAGTGCACATGAGACATTCTCCAAGATTTATCAAATATCAGGCCACAACACAATATCAATAAAATCAAGAAAACTAAAATTGTCATGCATATTTTCCAACCACAATGCTGTGAAATTAGAAATCAATTACAAGAAGAAAACTGGAGGGGGAAAAAGCAAATTAAAACCACAATGAGATACCACTTCACACCAGTCAGAATGGCCATCATAAACAAATCAACAAACAACAAGTGCTGGCGAGGATGTGGAGAAAAGGGAACCCTAGTGCGCTGTTGGTGGGAATGCAGACTGGTGCAGCCACTGTGGAAAACAGTATGGAATTTCCTCAGAAAACTAAAAACAGAACTGCCTTTTGACCCAGCAAAAATCCAGTGGGAATTTATACCCTAAGAATCTGGAAACATCAATTCAAAAGAATCTATGCACCCCAATGTTAATAGCAGCACAATTTATAATAGCCAAGAATTGGAAGCAACCTAAGTGCCCAAGAGTAAATGAGTGGATCAAAAAACTATGGTACATTTACACAATAGAATACTATGCTCCAGAAAGAAAAAAGGAGTTCCTACCTTTGCAACAGCATGGATGGACCTGGGGAGCATTGTGCAAAGTGAAATAAGCCAGGCAGTGAAAGAAAAATACCATATGATCTCACCTATAAGTGGAACCTAATCAACAAAACAAACAAGCTGGAAAATATAACCAGAGATATTTAAATAAAGAACAAACTGACAGTAACCAGAGGGGAGGAGAGAGGGGGATAACATGAGAAAGAAGGAGAGGGGTCATCAAAGAATATGTATAAAGGACACATGACAAAGCCAAAGGGGAGTGGGATCGAGGGTGGGAGGTGGGGTAGGCGGGGAGGGAGGGAGTGGTGAGGGAAAAATGGAGTCAATTGTACTTGAACAACAGTAAAAAAAACACCTAAGAAAAAGCATATGAAGACTAAATAGCATGCTACTAAAGAACCAAAGGATCAAAAAGTAAATCAAACAGGAAATCCAAAAATACCTTGAGACAAATGAAATGAAAACACAACTCCCCAAAATTTATGGGATGCAGAAAAAGCATTTCTAAGAAGAAGTTTAAAGGTATACAGGCCTACTTCAACAAACAAGAAAATCCCAAAACAAAGTTTAGGGATCCCAAAATCCCTAACTTTACACATACAGGAACTTGAAAAAGAAAAAAGAAAAAAACTAAAGTAAGTAGAAGGATGGAAATAATAAAGACTAGAGCAGAAATAAACAAAATAGAAACTAAAATAATAACAGAAAAAAATCAATGAAACAAAGAACTGTTTCTTTAAAAAGGTAAGAAAAAGTGACAAAGTTTTAGCCAGAATCATCAAGAAAAAAAGAGAGTGCCCAAAATATATAAAATCAAAAATGAAAGAAGTTGCAAACAACACCATGGCAATACAAAGGATTACAAAGGAATACTATGAACATTATATGCCAACAAATTGCATAGTCTAAAAGAAATAAATAATTTCTAGAAGAATATGACACTCCAAGACTGAAATAAAAAAGAACACAAAATCTAAATAGACAAATTACTAACAATGAAATTGAAGTGGTGATCAAAAAACTCCCAACAAACAAAGCCCAGGATGAGATAGCTTCATAGGTAATTTCAGTTAAAATTTAAAGAAGAATTAATACCTATCATTCTCAAACTATTCCAAAAGATGAAAGAGGAAGGCAACTTCCAAACCCATCCTCTGATGCCTGATACTAAAACCAGATAAAGACACTACAAGAAAAGCAAATTACAAGCCAATACGCCTGATGAACATAGATTAAAAAAATTCATAACAAAATATGAACAAACCAAATTCAACAACACACAAAAGGATTATACACCATGATCAAGTGTGATTTATTCCAGGACTGCCAGGATGTTTCATATCACCAAATCAATCTATGTGATACACCACATCAACAAAACCAAGGAAAATATTATATGATCATCTCAATAGATGCATACGAAATATGTGACAAAATTCAACATCCATTTATGACAAAAACTCAACAAAATGGGTAAAGAAGGAATTACTGCAACATCAAAAAGGCTATATATGGCAAACCCTGGCTAACATAAAACTCACTGGTAAAAAGCTCAAAGCTTTTCCTCTGAGATCAGGAGTAAGACATGGAAGACCATGATTATCACTCTCGTTCAATATATTATTGGGAAACCTAGCAATATCAGTCAAACAATGAAAACTCTCTGACATTGCTCTTAGTAATGTTTTTTTTCTGATACATCTCCTCAGGCAAGGGAAACAAAAGAAAAATAAACAAATATGACTACATCAAACTAAAATGTTTTTCCACAGCAAAGAAAACTATTAACAAAAGTCAAAGACAACCCACCAGTTGGGAGAATATGTTTGCCAATGATCCATCCAATAAGGGGTTAATATCCAAAAGTTATAAAGAACTCATACAACTTAACACCAAAAAACACAAAAAATCCAAGCAAACCTGGGCAGAGGCCCTGAATAGACACTTCTCCAAAGGGGACCAACAGATGTATGAAAAGATGCTCAATGTTACTAATCATCAAAGAAATGACAATTAAAACCACAATGAGAGATCACCTCACATCCATCAGAATGGCTATCATCAATAAATTCACAAAAAAAAGTGTTAATGAGGTTGTGGAGAAAAGTGAAACTTCATGCATTTTTGGTGAAATTGCGAATTGCTGCTGCCACTATGGAAAAACAATATGAAAGTTCATCAAAAAATTAGGCCTTCCAGTCAAGATGGAGACATAGGTAGATATACTTTGTCTCCTCGCACAACCAAAAGAAGGACAACAACAAATTTAAAAACAAAAAATAACCACAACTGCATGAAAATCGAACTGTATGGAAGTCCAACAACCAAGGAGTTAAAGAAGAAACATTCATCCAGACTGGTAGGAGGGGCGGAGATGGGCAGCTGGGGTGGAGAAGATGCAGGGCAAGCCTGTGGCTGGCAGACCAGGGCAGGCAAGGCAACAGCTGGTGGACTGGGTGGTCTCACATTTGCCTGCGGATAAACCAGGAGGAACAACTTGGGAGTGAGAGAGACTGTGCAACCCAGGGTTCCGGCATGGGAAAAGGAAGCCTCAACACTTCTACTGGTAAACACCTGTGGAGTTTGTGGTGGTGGGAGAAACTCCCGGTCTCACAGGAGGGTTCGTTTGGGAGACCCACAGGGTCCTAGAATTTTTACAAACCCACCAGCTGGGAATCAGCACCAAAAGGGCCCAATTTGCTTACGGGTAGGAGAGGAAGCGACTGAGTGTCAGTCGAGAGCCAAGCAAGCGACATTGTTCCCTCTCGCACCCCTCCCCTACACACAGCACCACAAGGCAGTGACATGATTGCTCCACCCTGGCGAATACCTAACGTTCTGCCCCTCAAATATAATAGATGCCAAGACAAATATTTATTTATTTATTTATTTATTTATTTATTTATTTATTTGATATATATGTTTGATATTTGATAATATATATTTTGATAATATATAAAATATATATTTTTATGATAAAAAACCCAAACAAAAGAACATATCAGAGCTCCAAAAATAGAACTAAGTGATAAAGAGAAAGCCAATCTAACAGATGTAGAGTTCCAAACACTGTTAATCTGGATCCTCACAGAAATGGTTGAGTATGGTCACAAAATAGAGGAAAAAGTGAAGGCTGTGCAAAGTGAAATAAAGAAACATATACAGGGATCCAACAGTGAAGGGAAGGAAATGGGGACTCAGATCAATGATTTGGAGCAGAAAGAAGAAATAAACATTCAACTAGAACAGAAAAAAGCAACAAGAATTCAAAACAATGAGGAGAGGCTTAAGAACCTCTGGGACAACTTTACACACTCCAACATCAGAATCATAGGGGTGTCAGAAGGAGAAGAGGAAGAGCAAGAAATGGAAAACTTATTTGAAAAAATGACGAAGGAGAACTTCCCCAATCTGGTAAAGGAAATAGACTTCCAGGAAGTCCATGAAGCTCAGAGAGTACCAAAGAAGTTGGACCCAAGGAAGCACATGCAAAAGCACATCATAATTATATTACCCAAGATTATAGAGAAGGAGAGGATCTTAAAAGAAGCAAGAGAAAAGGAGACAGTTATATACAAAGGAATTTGCACCAGACTATCAACTGATTTCTCAAAAGAAACCTTACAGGCAAGAAGGGGCTGGAAAGAAATATTCAAAGTCAGGAAAGGCAAGGGCCAACATCCAAGATGACTCTATCCAGCAAAGCTATCATTCAGAATGGAAGGGCAGATAAAGTGCTTCCCAGACAAGGTAAAGCTAAAGGAGTTCATCATCACCAAGCAATTATTACATGAAATGTTAAACAGACTTATCTAAGAAAAAGAAGATGATCAAAAATATGAATAGTAAAATGACAACAAACTCACAATTATCAACAACTGAACCTAAAACAGAAAAACAAAAACAAACTAAGCAAACAACTAGAACAGGAACAGAGTCACAGAAATGGAGATCCCATGGAGGATTATCAGTGAGAAAGGGGAGGGGGGATAATGGGGGAATAAGAAGCATAAATGGTAGGCACAAAATAGACAGGGGGAGATTAAGAATAGTATAGGAAAGGGAGAAGCCAAAGAACATATATGTATGACCCATGGACATGAACTAAGGGAAGGAATGCTGGTGGGAGTGGGGGTGAAGTGCAGAAGTGAATAAAGGGGGAAAAAGTGGGACAACTGTAATAGCATAATCAATATGATATATTTTTAAAATTAAAAATAGAACTACCATATGTCTCAGCAACTCTTCTCTAGGTATTTGTCCCACAAAAGTCCAAATCACTGCTCTGACAGGTGTGACTCAGTTGGTTGGGGGTTGTCTTGCAAAACAAAAGGTCACCAGTTCAGTTCCGGGTCCAGGCACATACCTGGGTTGTGGGTTCAATCCTGATTTGGGGGTGTGTAAGAGGCAACCGATTGATGTTTCTCTTCCTCTCTTTCTCCCTCCCTTTCCCTCTCTCTAAAAATAAATAAAGTCTTTTTTAAAATCCAAAACACTCATTCAAAAAGATATACATACCCATATGTTCATTACAACATTATTTGGAGAGAAACATTGATGTGTGAGAGCAACAATGATCAATCGGCTGCCTCTTGCACTCCCTCAACTGGGGACCTGGCCTGAAACCCAGGCATGTGCCCTGAGCAGGAATCAAACCAGTGACCTTTTGGTTCCCAGGCTGGTACTCAATCCACTGAGCCATACCAGCTAGGGCTACAATCATATACTTTAAAAAGTTGTCCTTTCAAAATTTCAAGTACCCATCTGGAACTATAAATATTTAGTACAATATTATTGACTATATTCCCTATTCTATAGTCTACATCCCTGTGACCACTCTGTAACCACCAATCTGTATTTCTTAATCACTTCACCTTCTTCACCCAGCCCCTCCAAAACCCCTACCATCCGGCAACCATAAGTCTGTTCTCCACATAAATGAGTCTGTTTCTGTTTTGTTTGTTTATTTTGTTGTTTATAATCCATATATTAGTGAAATCTTATGGTATTTGTCTAGCTCTGTCTGATTTATTTCACTTAGCATAATACCCACTTCGTCCATCCAGCTGTTGGAAATGGTAAGATTTCATTCTTTATTATGGCAGAGTAGTATTCCATTGTATATATGTATCACAACATTTTTATCCACTTGTCTCTTATTGGACACTTGAGTTACTTTCATATCTTGGTATTGTAAATAATGCTGCAATTAACATGGGGTACATATATTATTTTGAATTAGTGTTTTGGGTTTCTTCAGATATATGCCTAGAAGTGGAATTACTGAGTCATGGGACAATTTTATATTAATCATCTGAGGGAGCTACATACAATTTCCCATAGTGGTTCCACCAGTCTGCATTCCCACCAATGCTGCACCAGAGTTCCCTTTTCTCCACCAACTCTCCAACACAATGTTTTTAATTAATTGATTACTTCCACTCTGACAGGTGTAAGGTAGTATCTCATTTTTGTTCTGATTTGTACTTCTCTGATGATTAGTGATGTTAAGCAACTTTTCACATGTCTATTGGCCATCAGCTTGTCCTCTTTAAAGAAGTGTTTATTCAGTTCTTAAACAACCCAACTGTTTAGCTGGGTTGTTTGTTTTTCTGGTGTTGAGTGGTCTGAGTTCTTTATAAATTTTGATTAACCCCTAATCAGATGTATTATTGGAATATCTTCTTCCAACCAGTAGGCTGTCTTTTCATTTTGTTGGCTTCCCTTGTTGTGCAAAAACTTTAGTTTGATGTAGTCTCATTTCTTTATTTCTTTTGTTTCCCTTGCCCGAAGAGATATAGAACAAAATATACTACTGAGAGAAATGTCAGCAATTTTATTGGTTATGTTTTTCTCTAGGAGTTTCATGGTTTTGAGTCTTACATTTAATTACCTAATCCATTTTGAGTCTGTTCTTGTATATGATATAAGAAGTTGGTTTAGATTCAGTTTTTAATGTATTTGTCCAATTTTCCCACCATTCATTGAATAGAATATCTTTACCCCATTGTATGTTCTTGCTTCTTGCTTCCATTGTCATAGATTAATTGACCATA
Source organism: Mormoops blainvillei (assembly GCA_004026545.1). Classification (NCBI taxonomy): domain Eukaryota; kingdom Metazoa; phylum Chordata; class Mammalia; order Chiroptera; family Mormoopidae; genus Mormoops; species Mormoops blainvillei. The sequence goes on along the minus strand of PVJD01012076.1, from coordinate 8,637 downwards.
AAAACATGGGTTTATTTCTGGGGTTTCTATTATGTTCCATTGATCTATTAGTCTGATTTTATACCAGTACCATGCTGCCTTAATTACTTATAGCCTTATAGTATAGTTTGAGATCAGGTGGCATGATTTCTCCAACTTTGCCTTCTTTCTCAAAGGTGCTGTGACTATTCAGGATCTTTTGTGTTTCCAAACAAATTTTTGAATTATTTATTCTAGTTCTCTGAAAAACATCACTGGAATTTTGATAGGAATTGCATTGATCTATAGATTGCCTTGAGTAGTATGAACATTTTAATGATGTTAATTCTTCCTATCCATGAGCACAGTATATGCATCCATTTATTTACCTCCTTGGTTAAATTTAATCTTATTACTTTATGATGCAATTGTAAATGGGGTTGTTTTCTTATTTTCACTTTCTGATAGTTTATCATTGTTATATAAAAATGTAACCTATTTCTGAATATTAATTTTGTATCCTGTTACTTTACCAAATTCATTTTTTACTGAATTCATTTATAAGTTCTAGTAGACTTTTTGTGAAATCTTCAGGGTTCTCTATATATGATACCATATCATATGCAAAAAATTACAGGTTTAATTCTCCCTTTCCAATTTGGATACCTTTTATTTCTTCTTATCTGATTGCTACGGCTAAAGGTGGTGAAATGAAGATCCCTGTCCTTTTCCTGATTTTAAGGGAAATGATTTTAGTTTTCACTCATTGAGTATGATGTTACCTAGGAGTTTGTCATATATGGCCTTTATTATGTTGAGGTATGTTCCCTCTATTCCCACTTTGCTGCTAGTTTTTATCATAAATGGGTGCTGGCTTTTTCAACTGTTTTTTCTTCATCTAATAATATGATCATATAATTTTTATCCTTCATTTTGTTTATGTGGTGGATCACATTAATTGATTTGTGGATATTGTACCAAGCTTGCATCCCAGAAATAAATCCTACTTGATTATGGCATATGATCTTTTTAACATATTGCTGAATTCAGTTTCTTAATATTTTGTCGAGGATATTTTATCTATGTTCATCATAGGTATTGGCCTATAATTTTTTTTGTAGTGTCTTTAGCTGGTTTTTGAATCAGGATAATGCTGGGTTCATAAATTAAGCATGGTAGTCTTCCCTCTTCTTGATTTTTTTTGAAATAGTTTGAGAAGTATAGGTGCTAGTTCTTCTTTGAATGTTTGGTAAATTCACCTGTGAAGACATCCAGTCCTTGACTTTCGTTTCTTAGGACTTTTTCTTTTATTGCTGCTTCAATTTCACTAGTTGTAATAATTCTGTTCATATTTTCTCTTTCTTCTTGATTCAGTTTTGGAAGATTTTATATTTCTAGGAATTTATCCATTTCTTTCAGATCATCCAATTTGCTGGCAAATAATTGTAGTAATTTCTTATAATTCTTGTATTTCTGTGGTGTCTGTAGTTACTTCTCTTTCATTTCTGATTTTATTTATTTGGGTCCTCTCTCTCATTTTTTTTATGAGTCCCATGAAAGATTTATCAATCTTTTTACCTTTTCAAAGAACCAGCTCTTGGTTTCATTATTTTTTTGTCTTGTTCAGGTTCCATTTCTTTCCACTCTGATTTTAATTATTTCCTTCCTTCTACTTGAGCTTTGTTTATTGTTCTTTTTCTAGTTCCTTCACATGAAAAGTTCAATTGTTAATTTGAGATTTTTCTTATTTCTTGAAGTAAGCCTGTAATGCTATGAATATCCCCCTTAGGGCTGTTTTACAGTGTTTCATAGATTTGGGGCTGTTTTGTTTTCAGTTTCATTTGTCTCAAGGTATCTTTTGATTTCTTCTTTGATCTCATTGGTAACCCATTTATTGTTTAGTAACATGTTATTTAACTCTATGCGTTTGTGAGTTTTTCGCTTTTTTTCCTTGTAACTAATTTCTAGTTTATACCATTGTGGTCAAAGAAAATACTTCAAATTATTTATTTTAATTTTATGAATTTATTTTTAGAGAGAGGGGAAGGGAGGGAGAAAGAGAGGGAGAAAAACATTAATGTGTGGTTATCTCTCTCACACCCCCTACTGGGGACCTGTCCACAACCCAGACATGTGCCCTAGGCTGGGAATCAAACTAGTGACCCTTTAGTTGCAGGACGGCGCTCAATCCACTGAGCCACACCAACCAGGGCTTGAAATTATTTTAATCTTCTTAAATTTACTGAGGTTTCTTTTATGGGACAAACATGTGGTCTACCCTGGAAAATGTTCCATGCGCACTAGAAGAAAATGTATATCCTGCCATTTTAGGGTGTTATGCTCAGAAAATATCAATTAAATCTATCTGGTCTAATGTATCATTTAAGACTGTGGTTTCCAGTGATCCAAGAAGGCAGAGGAATGAGTGAAAGTTACACTCATCTCCTCTCAGAACCAATCTGGAATTATAAATAAATTGTGGAGAAATCACCTGGAATAAACAACAGAATAATAGCGAGATAAAAGACTTATAACCACGGACAGACAGAAGAATCAAATTCAGCACAACGTGACTGGCAGGGAGTGCGGTGGAGATGCAAGAGGTCTGGCTGGGCACCCACAGGTGGCAGCTGAAGCACTGGAGGGATATTTAAGCAGCCAGTTGGGTCCTCCTGAGAAGTATGGGGTCTAAACCCTAAGCTGGGATCCCCAGCCTTGAGCACCAGAGCCCAGAAAATACACAGAAAATATCCAGAGCTGAAAGCAGCAGGGTTGCTCTCTGCCAGAGATGGATGGCTGGAGACACAGAGCTGTTTAAATGGCCAATGCCTAAATTTTCATTTGCATCCACTTACCCTGGGCTCTGGCAAAGGGTTGGGGGAAACAGAGTGGACTAGAGATACTTGAGGAGAGACTGGAGACAGAGGCTTTGGGGGGATATCTGAGAGAGTAGCCAGTGGGATCCCAGTGCTAAGTCATCCGCCATATGGAAGCAGCCATCTTGTTCAGGCAGACAACTACCTTCTGAGCAGCAGCAGCCTGAGGGGAAACAATAGCTCCAACCCCAGGAGGGATTCTGCCCTGCCCTATGGTGCTTAAAAGCCTGACTGCTGAGTGCAGAGTGACTAGATAAACAACTGAAGGAGACAGCCACAGACAGTAGATCCCTGGTAGTCTCCAAAGGCTGCCTAAGTTCAGGTAGGGTCACCATCTGACATCACCAGAGGCGAATCCAGAAAGAAAACACAGTGGTAAATACTAGAAGCTACCAAGACGAATCCACTGTGGTCTTCTCCATGATTTGCGATATTTTCTTTCCTGCATAGTTTTTTAACATTCATTTCTTATCCTGCAAGTTTATACATATTAAGTCACTAGATTTATAATATACTTTATTTCAATTCACATAGTTTGCCCCTCCCTTCTCTTACCCCATTTTACCTTCTTCTTTCCTGTTATTATTTTCATTTAAAATTTTGTTGTCTCTTTTGCTACAACTTGTTTCCATTCCACACTCTTGCTATTTCTCCCCATCCAGCTTCTCAAAACCAATTTTCTTGTCAATGATCATCTTTTTCCCACTCTTGAAATACCTGTATTCTCTCTCCACCTTTAGCAATCATTGTTCATTGGTTGTGATAGGGAAGTTGTTCTCGCATTTTTTCAATTTTATCTCTAGATTTTCACAAATTTTGTATTTCAAATCTCAAATTTTATCTTTCCCCTCACCTACTCTTTTTTTCATCTCAAATTTTAATTTCGCCTTGCCTTACACTGTTTTTTTCTTTTTTCTCTTTCATTGCACCCTTTTTTCTTTCTTTCATTTTCTATTCATATCAAATTTTAATATTTCCCTGTCCTGTCTTACCCAGTTTTCGTTCCTCACTCTGAGTGTTCCCTCTCCCTCTATCATCTCAAAATCACTTCCCTTTCCTCTAGACATCTCCTATGCTTTTCTTTCCTTCTTTTTTCCCTCTTATTCCCATCCCACCTATAATAATTTTAGCTCACTTGTTGCTGATAGTGCTATGGTGGATCTTTCTCTCCAACTTGGTTCTTATTTCTTTCTTTATTTTTCCCTTTTTCTTTCTCACTCTCACTTTTTATTTTATTTTATTTTATTTTATTTTATTTTATTTTGATTTCTGTTTAAACCTAATACCATATGGTTCCCTTCTCTTACTCCATTCCACCTTCTTCATTCCCTTTTTTATTTATTATTTACTTTCTTTCTTCACATTGCTCCAATTCCCAACTCTTTCTTATTAGTGCTCCCCCCTCCACCCTCTCAAGATCAGTTTTCTTTCAGTAGGTGATCTCATATTCATTCTCCTTTATTATAATAGTCTTAATCCTTTTACACTCTTATTAGTTCATTTGTTGTTGATAGTGGGATTGTGGATGGGAGTTATTTTTGCAGGTGTAGGCTTGTTTTCTGGGCTTTGTGGTTTTCTTCTGGCAGCACCTGCAAAACAGCATACAAGCCATGGTGGGTGCAGTGACCATCGGTCAACCAGCTGGAGGGAAGGATCCACCAAAGAACAAACCAGCAACAATCAAAACCCAATTACATCCAGAGAGCCAACATAGATGGCATACAGGGCATCCCAACAGCATAAAGTTCAGGAGATCAAGGAGACTGAACCACCGATTCACACAGGTCTCCTACCACAGAAGTTCATACCACAAAGGAATGGAGTCAAAACAGATCAATTTAAGAAGAAGAAGCAAACAAGAAAAGTCTCCCAAAAAATGGGAACACAAAGAAACAACCCCCAATAGAAAAGAAAGGAGGAATCCTCAGAAAGAGTGCTAAACAAAAACTATGAGTCATTGAGTTCAAGTAAACTATGAGATATTGAGTTCAAAACAATGGCCATAAGGAAGCTCAATGAGCTCAGTGAGAATTATCAAAAACTACAGGGAAGCTACAAGGAACTTACTGTGAACTACATCAGCATGAAAAAGGACATAGAAACTATCAACAGGCGCCAAAAGGAAATGACAAATACAATTTCTGAACTGAAGAACACAATGGAAGGAATCAAAAGCAGGCTATATGAAGCAGAGGATCAAATCAGTGAGCTGGAGGCCAAGGCAGAAAAGAATTCTCAGAAAGTGCAAGAAAAGGATAAAAGACTCAAAAGAATGAAGAGTGGTTAAGGAAACTGCAGGACAACATGAAATGTAATAATATATGTATGATAGGGATACCAGAAGGAGAAGAGCATCAAGGGTTAAAAAAATCTGCTTGAAAAAGTAATGATGGAAAACTTCCCTATTCTGATGAGAGATAAAGTCACACAAGTCCAGGAACCAGAGAAGGTTCCAATCAAGATGGACCCAAAGAGGCCTACTCCAAGACACTTCATAATTAAAATGGCAAAACTGAAAGACAAAAAAAAAGAATCTTAAAGGCAGCAAGGGAGAAACAGGAAGTAACATACAAGGGATCTTTGATAATGCAACCAACTGACTTCTCAACAGAAACACTACAAACCAGAAGGCAAGAAAAAAGAATGGCAAGAAATATTCCAAGTAATGAAACACAAAGGCCTGCAACCAAGTCTACTCCACCCAGCAAGGTTCTCATTTAAAATGAAAGGTGAAATAAGGAGTTTCCCAGACAAAAGAAGGCTAAAAGAATATACCTCCACCAAACCAGCATTGTAACGCATGCTAAAAAGACTTCTTTAAGAAGATGAAGGTATACAGTGAAAGAGAGAAGAACACAGATACGAAGGGGGAAAAATGGCAATGAATAAGTCCCTATCAATAATAACATTAAAGGAAATGGATTAAATGCTCCAATCAAAAGACACAGGATAGCTGAATGGATAAGAAAGTATGACCTACACATATGCTGCCTACAAGAAACCCACCTCAAAACAAAATACCTACACAGACTGGAAGTGAATAATTGGAAAAAAATATTCCAAGCAAACATTTAGGAAAAATGTTTGGCTTTTCCCTAAGAAAGAAAAAGGAAAAAAGAAAGCTGGCTATCAGTACTTAGACAAAATAGACTTCAAAACAAAGGACTTAAAAAGAGACATAGAAGGACATTTCATAATACTCAGGGAAGAATCCATCAAGAACACATAAACATTGAAAACATATATGCACCCAACATAGGAGCACCCAAATATATAAGGAAAATCTTGGAGGACTTCAAGAAAGATAGAAATGGCAACACACTGTAGTAAGGGATTTTAACACCACCTGTCAATAATGGACAGACTTCCAAACAATATATCAACAAGGATATTGCAACACTGAACAACACACTAGATCAAATGGACTTAGCTGATATATACAGAACCTTTCATCCCCAAAAACCAAATTACACATTCGTTTCAAATGCACATGGAAAATTTTCAAAGATAGATCATATGATATGACACAAAATGAGCTTTAATAAATGCAATGAAATTGAAATTATATCAAGCATTTTCTTGGACCACAAGGGCTTGAAGCTAGAAACCTACCTCAAGGAAAAAACTAAAAAACATTCAAACTCATGGAGACTGAATAGCATGCTATTAAACAATGAATGGGTTTATAATGGGATCAAGGAAGAAATCAAAAAGTCTCTGGAAACAAATGAAAATGAACACACAACGGTCCCAAACCTCTGGGACACAGCAAAGACAGTCCTGAGAGGAAAGTTCATACCAATACAGGCCTAGCTAAAAAAGATAGTAACAGCTCTGGCTTGTGTGGCTTAGTGGATTGAGTGCCACCCTGCAAACCCAGAGGTCACTGGTTCGATTCCCCGTTAGGGCACATGCCTGGGTTGTGGCCTAGGTCCCCAGTTTGGGGTGTGCAAAAGGCAACCAGTTGATGTATCTATCACACATGGATGTTTCTCTCCCTCTCAACCTCCCACACTTACCCTCTCTCCAAAAATAAATAAATAAAATATTTTTTTAAATTTTAAAAAGAAAGAACAAATTTGATGGTATCACACTACCTGATATCAGATTATACTACAAGGTCATAGTAATCCAAACAGCATGGTATTGTTGTAAGAAATGCCATACAGATCAGTGGAACAGAATAGGGAGTCCAGAACTAAAATCACACCTTTATAGTCAATTAATATTTAACGAAGGAAGTAGCAATATATGATAGGGTAAAGACAGCCTCCTCAATAAATGGTGCTGGGAAAACTGGACTGATACATGCAAAAAAATGAAACTAGACTACCAACTTACACTATATACAAGAATAAATTCAAAATGGATTAAAGACTTATGCCCTGGCTGGTGTGGCTCAGTGGGTTGAGTGTCGGCCTGTGAACCAAAGGGTCCCTCATTCAATCCCCAGTCAACACACATCCCAGGGTTGTGGGCCAGGTCCCCAGTGAGGGGCACACAAGAGGCAACCACACGCTGATGTTTCTCTCCCTCTCCTCCCACCCTTCCCCTCTGTCTAAGAATAAATAAATAAAATCTTTTTTAAAATGGACTAAAAACTTAAGTGTTAGCTGTGAAACTATAAAACATAAAAGAAAACATAGACCATAAAATCTCAGACCTTTCTCAAAGCAAATTTTTTGCCCATCTATCTCCTCTGGCAAGGAAAACAAAGGAAAAATATACAAATGTGACTACATCAAACTAAAAATCTTTTGCACAGTACAAGCAACTATTTACAAAATGAAAAGGAAACTGACTGTACGGAAAAATGTATTTGCCAATGATACCCTGGACAAGGGTTTGATCATCAAAATATATAAAGAACTCATGAATACATCCTGGAATAAATCCCACTTGATCATGTTGTATGAACTTTTTCATGCATTGCTGTATTTCGTTTACCAATATTTTTTTGAGGATTATAGCATCTATGTTCATCAGGCATATTGGCCTATAATTTTCTTTTTTTGTAGTGTCTTTATCTGGTTTTAGAATTAGGATAATGCTGACCTCATAAAATGAGTTAGGAAGCCTTCCCTCCTCTCGAATTCTATGAAATAGTTTGAGAAGGAGAGGTATCAGTTCTCAGAATGTTTGGTGAAATTCACATGTGAGGACATTTGGTCCAGGACTTTGGTTGTTGGGATTTTTTTTTAATTATTGCTTAAATTTCGGTAGGTGTAATCTGTATATTCTGTTTCTCTGATTCCTCCTGATTTTGTTTTGTAAGAGTGTATGTTTCTAGGAATTTATCCATTTTGTTCAGGTTGTCCAGTTTGTTGGCATATAGTTGTTCATAATATTTTCTTACAATCCTTTGTATTTCTTTGGTATCAGTTGTTATTGCTCCTCTTTCATTTCTGATTTCAGTTATTTGGGTCCTCTCTCCTTTTTTCTTGATGAGTCTGGTTAAAGGTTTGTCAATCGTGTTTATCTTTTCAAAGAACCAGCTCTTGGACTCATTGATCTTTTGTACCATTTTTTTTTACTCTGTTTCATTTACTACTGCTTGATCTTTATTATTTCCTTCCTTCTACACACTTTGGACTTGGTTTTTTTGTTCTTTTTCAAGTTCCTTTAAGTGTAAAGTTAGATTGTTTATTTGAGCTTTTCCTTGTCTTTTGAGATAGGCCTGTAATACTATGAATTTCCCTCTTAGGATTACTTTCCCAGTGTCCCAGATATTTTGGATTGTTGTGTCTTATTTTCATTAGTTTCATGGTATGTTTCAATTTATTTCCTTTTTGAGGTATATTTT
>PVJD01012075.1:0-42040 GCA_004026545.1 Mormoops blainvillei | reverse complement strand
CACAGGTCATTATACACATAGTCTGACAAGAAAAGCTTTTTACCTCCTTATAAAGTAGGAAGTTGGACATCAAGAGTGTATGGAAAAAATAAAGTTAAAAAAAGGAAGGAAGCAATACACCACTGTACATCATCTCTGAAGGCTTTAATTTAATGTAATTTTTTTTTACCATTTTAGCTTTCTAACTAGTGTATGCAGTTAGGAGTTTCAATAGGTATACATGATGGACCAATGCCTCTGCACATCATTGAATTATGATATGAAATTAATTAGAGAGAGCTTAATAAAACCACAGTTAGATCTTTCTAGATGTTTTTAGATAATCGGGAAAATAGGCAACCTGATTAGATAAACAGATTTAAAGAATTCAAAGAATATGACTTACTGATATTGAATTTAGTTCAGCATCTTCGAGGAGAGCATGTTTTAATGATCGATGGTAGATAATCAGATTTTCATTATTTTATATTAAGGGAAGTAATAATATTATTTTATTCAGAAGAAACTGAAAAGGAATACAAGGAAAGAAATAAATAAGTGACAATAAAAAGATTGGTACTAGGGTTTACAATACATTTTAGCATTTGTCGTTGACGTCTCTGATGACAGAAATTATAGTGAAAAGAATACACACTCTGGTGTGAATGGGCACATCAGAGATATAGTTGCAGCTCTGCCGTTAGGGAGTGTGGTGACCTAGGACCAATTTCTTAACTTCTCTGATACCTAGTTTTCTCATCACTGAAATGGTGCCAATAATTATATCCTAGGTCATTGTGAGGACTGAATGAACTCCCCAAAGCCAAGCACGTTATAGTGTTTGGTACACAGTAACTCATCAGGAAACAGTGACTCTTGATGGGCAAAAATCATCTAAAATAAGTGGGTTGATTCTTAAGTGGTTTTGGTCTCTAAAGTTCTGTGGTTCAGAGAATAGTGAGTAAAACCCTTAGTGCTGGAAATCAGAGTGAAATGGAAAATCACTCCGAGTTGAAAATTCTCCTTTTTTATAATATATTTATTGCCTGATCATCTTTATACTTTTACAGGATTATGAAAAGAACAAGGAAGATACCCTGCTAATCTCTGTTTAATATCTTCCAGAACAAGGTAGACTAGACAAAGTTTTACTTACATCTATAAGATAGGATGGCAAGAGTTAAACAGCGTATGTCTTTAAAAGGCAATGTATGTGAAAATACATGGAGTAGTGTAAGCCCGTGGTCTGTTAAGAATCGATGGAATAATTGAATTACAGTGTGTTAATTTTGGATGGGAGGTTAATGAAAAAATGTAGTATAATAAAATGGGGATAGCAAAGAGTAACTCTGACGATTCTAGATTTATGCATGGTGGAGTGAGAGCTAAATTCATGTATTTTCTACTCATTCTGCAAGGACATGAAAAAGGTAAAAATTTTGAATGTGATTTGAATGATTTGATGAAAATGTACTTGGTTGTTCTTTTTATTTATGTATTTTTTTGTAAACCTCAAGTGAGGATATGAGGAAGGACTCAAAAAACCTGGAATTATCTTCTGGAGGGCGAGCCCCCTGCAGTACAGGCTTCCCCCGCTAGGTGAGTGTTCTAGGAAGCCACCTGTATCAGTGCACCTGCTGGTGTTGTTGTGAGAGGCTGCATTCGGCATCAGTGAATTTTTTTGAAGACACTTTCAATGTGTTTGCCCATTCCATGATGGGTGATTTACGAGCACTCCTGCCTCCACCGCGCTGAGCGTTCAGCAGTTTTTGAACAAAGACTGCAAACCCCCCATGGCCCACCCTCCCTATTCACTGATCTCACCCTGAGCGACTTTTTTTTGTTTGTTTCCCTGGATGAAAAAAGTCCTGAAAGGGAAGTGCTTTGCCAGTGTGGCAGAGGTGAAACAAAAAATGGCAGAAGCATTAAAAGGCATCAAAATTGACCAGTTCAGAAATCGTTCTGAGCAGTGGGAAAAACATCTAGATAGGTGAATTGTGTCAAGTGGAGAAGACTTTGAAGGTGACTGAAGTTTAAACATGTAAAATAAATACACAATTTTTAAATAAATAAATTCCAGGTTTGGGGGGGTCTTCCCTCATTTGTTTATTGATTTTAGAGGGAGAGAGGAAGGGAAGGCTGGAGGGAGTGAGGGAGGAAGTGGGGGAAGGAGAAGAGAGAGAGAGAGAAAGATAGAGACAGAGGCATCAGTGTGAGAGAGGAACTTTGATCGGTCGCCTCCTGTATGTGCCCTGACCAGAAATCAAACCCCCAGCCTTTTGGTGCGGAGATCGACACTCCAACCAATGGGACCGCCTGGCCGAGGGGTGTTTGGTTCTTTTTAATGGTATGGCAAGGAACATTGTTCATGAAAAAAATATGGTCAAGGTGTAGTTTTTCTATTAGGTGATTAATTTATATATATATATTTATATATATATATATGAAGGCTGTTTACATTAAGACATGATGTGTAACATAAAACAGTTTACTTTTGAACACCCATTATTTTATATTATCTCCTTACATGTTAATAAGTGTTATAGGCTAAAAAATTAAGCTTAAATGATCCAGACAATTATTTTTTTAGGAAGTAATGCTGGAAAGTAAAAAGAATTTAAGAATCTAATTTTATTTTCATTCAAAAGGTGTACTGGATTATTAGTGCTTTATTATAATTATTATGGACATGATATACAGCATTGTATATATGCTCTTGTTATTATTTCTGTGACCAGTGTTCTCGTGTGAGAGATGAGAGGACTCTGGGGGAGGGCTTTGGATTGCCTTCAGTGCAGTGATTTTCAACCTTTCATCTCATGGTACGCATAAACTAATTACCAAAATTCTGTGGGCCCACCAAAAAAAATTGTTTTGCCGATCTGACAAAAAAAAAATCAGTGTGATTTTGATTTAGTCACATCAGATGGCTATTGTGTTGGCTGTTGTCGCAGGGGCGTCCAACTCGTGGCCCAGGATGGCTATGAATGCGACCCAACACAATATTGTAAATTTACTTAAAGCCTTTTTTTGTTGTTGTTTGCTCATCAGTTTTCATTAGTGTTTGTGTATTTAATGTGTGGTCCAAGACTGCTCTTCTTCTTCCAGTGTGGCCCAGAGGTGCTGAAAGGTTGGACAACCCTGGAAGGGAAAAGGGGTTAGTGCGCCTGATTAAATAGGTATTGGATGTTTTAAAAATTCCTGCAGAACACAGGTTGAGAATCACTGCCTCGACGTGCAGGTGAGGCTTTGCACCATGTTCTTGAGTCCATGTCTTTTCCTACAGTGAATAGTATTTGAAAAGCTTAGTTCATGGCACAGTTGTGTGGGTGATGGGCACAGCTCTGTGGATGAGCAGCTCTGCAGAGGTCTAACATGTAAGGAATATTGTATTTCATCAATTCTAATATACACATTTTCTTTGAAATATTTTACCACCCCTGAAATCAGACTACATCTTCAAATTGATGAGTAGACTGAATTTGATGGTACATCATAGTTTAATTGGCAGGATTTTCCCCTTTTAAATAGAACACAAAATAACGATGGATACTAGTTACAGATTTTATAAAATATGGTGTCCTATATGTGTCTTGAAGATTGCATAAAGTTGACTGGGATGATAAATGTGGGGGGAACGTGATAATCTGGGTCAATTGGGGAAAATGATTTTGAAGTACATAACATGTATTTCCTTACATCTTTCCTTTTACTCTTGGGAGATTATGATGCAAATTAAAGGTTTAGTGCAATTCAACCATCATTAGACATATCTCATTTCTGCAAAGAGTGTAAAGACAGATATATGCCCTGAATTTTTAGAATGTAGAAATAGCATACTATTTAGATAATTTTTATCAAACTGTAACTAATATGTAAACCCCTTACAGGCAAGAACAGTGTATAAAATTTATCACCATCCTCAGCCCTTTACAAATAATAATAATAATAATAATAATAATAATAATAATTTTTTTGCTTAATTCCTTTACTTATCTCACCCAAACTGGCAACCACCCTCCCCTCTGGCCACTCTCAGTCTATTCTCTGTCTCTGTGAGTCTGTTTCTGTTTTGTTTGTTTTTTTTGTTCATTAGATACCACCTATAGTTGAAATCATATGGTATTTGTCTTTCCCTAACTGGCTTATTTCACTTAGCATGATATTCTTCAGGTCTACCCATGCAATCGCAAAAGGTAAGGTTTCTTTCTTTTTACAGCTGAGTAGTATACCATTGTGTAAATGTACAGCTTTTTTATCCACACATCTACTGGTGGGCACTTGCGTGCTCTCAAATCTTGGCTATTGTAAGTAACACTGCAGTGAACACTGGAGTGCATATATTCTTTTGAATTAGTGTTTCAGGTTTCTTTGATATATACCCAGAAGTGGAATTGCTGGGTCATAAGGCAGTTCCATTTTTTTTTTTTTTTTGAGATAACTCCATACTGCTTTCCACAGTGCCTGGAGCAATTTGCGTTTCCACTGACAGTGCATGAGAGTTCTCTTTTCTCCACATTTTCTCCAGCACTTGTTTTTTGTTGATTTGTTGATGATGGCCATTCTGACAGGTGTGAGGTGATACCTCATTATGGCTTTATATTGCATTTCTCTGATGATTAGTGATGTTGAGCATCTTTTCATATATCTATTGGCCACCTGTATGTCCTCTTTGAAGAAGTGCCTATTCAGGTCCTTTGCCCCTTTAAAATTGGATTGTTTGGTGTTTTGGTGTTTGGAGTTGTATAAGTTCTTTATACATTTTGTTTATTAACCCCTTATCAGATGTAACATTGGCAAATCTCCCATTCAGTGGGTTGTCTTTTCATTTTGTTGATGATCTTCTTTGCTGTGCAAAAACTTTTTAGTTTGATGTAGTCCCATTTGTTTTTGTTTTTGTTTTTTTTTTGCTTCCCTTGCTTGAGGTGATATATCAGAAAAAGTATTGCTATGAGAAATGTACGATATTTTACTGTCTATGTTTTCTTCTAGGATTTTATGATTTTGAGTCTTACATTTAGGTCTTTAATCCAGTTTGAGTTTATTCTCATGTGTGGTATGAGAAGGTAGTCTAGTTTCTTTTCTTTTCTTTCTTTTTTTTTTTTGCATTTACCTGTCCATTTTTCCCAGTGCTATTCATTGAATAGACTGTCTTTACACTACTTTATACTCTTGCTTCCTTTGTCAAATATTAATTGTCCATAAAGGCATGTTTTTTACCCCCTCTGGGCTCTCTATTCTGTTCCACTGATTTGATCTCTGTTTTTATGCCAGTACTATGCTGGTTTGATTACGGTGGCCTTGTAGTATGATATACCACATAAGCAGAATGAAGGATAAGAACCACATGACCATATCAATAGATGCAGAAAAAGCTTCTGATAAAATCCAGTACTCATGTATGATAAAATCTCTCAGCAAAGCGGGAATAGAGGGAACATATCTCAACATAATAAAGGCCATGTATAACAAGCCGACAGCCATCTTAAAAAAGGACAAAATTGGAGGAATCATGCTACCGGATATCAAACTATACTTCAGCCCTGTTTTATTGTAGTGCTTAGTAAATTGTGATAGACCTGACCAGATGCAGCATGAAATGAGTCTTTTGTTGCATACTTCAGCCTGTTTGTTGGGTAAATTTCTGTCAGAAGCTTCAGAAAGTTCTATCATGTAGCATCAGTTTATCCATGAACTTGATTGATGATATTTCACATGCTTTATTTTATATAGCTTTATTTTGTATAAGACTTTCCTATCATTTTGGAAGATTCAAAGTGAAATAAATATTTTGGCATTTTTTCATTAAGTAAATATTATGTATATTTAATGATATGGGTTAGCAATAATTATGTGTTTTCATAAAAAAAACAAAACAAACCTCTTATTGAAACTCCACAAGAAATGAAAAGTTCTCTTAATAACTGCAGCTGGGACCAGTGCGATATTTAAGAAGAATGAAATTAAGGAGTGTTTATTTAATGCAGACAAAGAAGTTAGAAATAAAATAATGAAGTGTAGCGATGTTATCATTTACTGTAATGGAGATTTTAGTGTTTTGAACCTTCAGATTTAAATAGGATTTGGAACTTCAGATTTCTTAAATGTTTATTAAATTTCCCTCTGAATTTATATTTAACAGAACACATTTTTTATTGTCCTGATCATCAGGGCCTTTCTACCAGTACCTTTTATCTTCTTGCTTGCATCGTAAAGCTTGACAAGAATAGAAAATAATAAAAAGCCAAGAGCTTTTTAGTTTTTTTAAGCTGAGTTTATTTACCTGCCAGGCAAGGAAACGTGTGTGCACACACCCCGCTCCAGGAAGAAATTCACGAGATACCTTGACAAAATGGCAACCTTAGGGGGTTTTTAAAAATCCTTCTCTGAGGACATTTTTTCATTGCTTTCCAGAGAGAGAGGAAGGGGGAGAGGAAGGGAGGGAGAGAAGCATCAGTTGGCTGCCTCCCATATGTGCCTTGACCCGGAATCAAACCTGCAATCTGTTGTCTATGGGACGATGCTCCAACCCACGGGGCCACACCTCCAGGGCAACCTTAGGGGGTTTTAAGTGGTAAATTTAGTGTGGATATGCTAATTAAAGGTTGAAAATTTGTTCTATAGATAGGACAAATAAACCCACATTTCTCTACATAGTTGGTTAAACAAATCCTTTGTTGGTTCAAAGCAAATCCTTTGGGTCTCTGGTCAGGCAACAGTCTGCATATGGGTCCAGTGGGGGTCTGGTCCCTTCAAGTCACCCCATGTTCAGGGTCCTTTGATAAGTCCTGCTTGTTGGGACCTGCTGTGGTGAGGCAGAGCCTTCTGTTTTCCTGTTACCTCTCCACGGTGCTAAATTTAAGACAAACCCACATCTGAATTTAAAAGACCTTGAAAAATAAGGCATTGCTGTAGTTGCTGATGGTGGAGAGAGACTTCCTAGAAAAGCAAAAACCCTGACAATCCTGTGTACTTTTCTTCTAGCTCTTTTCTAGGCCATTGCCTTCTTTCATATCTCCAAACGAGGAACAGACAACTGAGCTTTAGCCCACATGGGCTCTTTCTGTAAGTCCTTGGGAATGACGACTAAGGAGGGGGCTCTGGCTGTCTTCTGGCTGGTGCTTCCCTGTCTTTTATAATTTTCTCCGATCAAACTTTTAATTTTGAGATAGTTACAGATTCACATGAAAGTGTAAGAAATAATACAGACATAGCCCAAGAACCCTTTACCCAGTGTCTCCAGTTTTATAAAACTGCAGTATAATTCCACTACCAGGATACTGACATTGATTAAAGCCAAGCCACAGAACGATTTATCACCTCAAGACCCCTCATGTTTCTGCCTCCACCATCCTTCACCCCTACAGCCAATAGTTAGTTCTCCATTTCTGTAATTTTTTTCATTTCAAGCATGCTGTATAAATGGAATGGTAACGTATGTAACCTTTTGGGTTACAGTTTTCATTCAGCATAATTCTCTTGAGATTTATCCCAGTCATTGTGCGTATCAGTAATTTAGTCATTATTACTGCTGCGGTGTGGAGGGTACCGAAAGTGTTTCGTCATTCCGTCATTGGAGCACAGCTTGGTGGTTTCCGGTTTTTACTATTAGGAAGAAGGCTGCTATGAACATTTGTGTACAGACATTTAGATGAACGCAGCTTTTATTACACTGAGAAAAATACCCAAGTGTGCAGTTGCTGGGGCTTGTGGTAATTGCATGCTTAGTTGTATAAGAAACTACCAACTTGTTTTTCAGAGTGGCTGCAACATTTTACATTCCCACCAGCAACGTATGAGTGATTCATTTTCTCCATGTCTTTGCTAGCATTTCATGCAATTACCATTTTTTACTTAGACTGTTCTGATAGGTGTTTACTGATATCTCATTGTGGCTTTCATTTGCATTTCCTTAATGGCTAATGATGTTGAACATCTTTTTCATGAGCTTATTTCTCTGCCTTTTAATACCCATTAATTTACCTTCCCTACTATCTCTCCCTTTCATCCTGGCCAGCAGATCTGTAATCCAGCCTCCATCATTTCGTGTCTGCCTATGGTTCTGAGAAGCTCCTGGAAAAGCCCCACCATTTACTCTGGGGATGACGACTTCCCGCCCCAAAGGCAGTGGCTGTCTAGTCTCAGGGCTCTTGTCTTCTGTCTGTCTCAAAGCTGTCAGTCACTGAGGCAGAGAGGGCAGGATCTCCTGACCCCAAACCTCTACCAAGTGCTGCATTTAGATCCTTAAAAAGCACCATTTGTATCCGTCGTCACTCGGAGACTTCTCATTTAAACAGATTCTTCATCTGCCCTTCACAACTGCTGGAACAGGAGTGTGGGGATGAGTTACCAGCCCCGGCGTAAGTTTGCAGCCAGGAAAAGATGTTCTTAGAGGGCAAGCAGAACACGCAGAGGCCTTTCGGCCTTCAGCTGACCAGCCTTGTATGTTACCCTCCAGTACAAGCCCAACCACTCCTCCCGGTAGGATTATGGATTCTATTGTTGACTCTCCAGCCCCCAAAAGACCACAGGAAGAATTTAGGATTGGGGCGAGCCATGTTGATTTTGCTTACTGCAATAAGGGAGAATAGCATTTTGATAGAGCCTCAGAAGAGGAATGTCGGGGGAGCACGTTTTTAGGGTTTTAGGCCCCGGACTGGATGGTTTATGATGGATCTGGAAGAGTAGGAAACTGGTTAGTATTTACAGAGCTTTTAACTAAGAGCCAGCCCTTTGGGATGTAGATGCTGAGGGCGCGGCTGTTGAAACAAACCTTAATGGGCAAGATGTTACACCTGGTAAGTAGCCTGTTTGGCTGCTCACAGTCTTACTGTCCAGGAGCAAGTATTTCCTGGAGCACACAACTACATTCTTTTTGCTTGGTCAAAGTGTAGGGTAACATAGCGACAGGAAACTGCACTTGGTCCCAGCACCATTATTATAGGCAAAAGGGATTATGTTGTTTTCAGTTCTCACTACCTGAAATATGCATAAGTTAACTGCACCTGGGACAGTTATAAAATTATTGCCTTTCATTCCAAATCCACTCACCTTTGCCTGGCTCATGAGACTAGATCCAGACCTTGCGAACATTTCTCCTGTGCTTACTGGCATGATGTTAACCATTGCTGGTAGAAGACACTGGAAGGACACTGCAGGAAGAAAGGACTTCTGTGCCTAGTTCCAGGGTGATTCTCTGTGCATGTCCTGTGGTGCTTGGTTAGCTTGCAGGACATCCAGTGACACTCATCCCCAGAGGGTTTCATGGCAACACCTTTGCAGGAAGCTTCCGGGGAGCTTCTCTGGCAACTCTGACAATAACTTCCCTGAAACACCCAGAGGGTTTCGCAGGCCTCAGCGAGTCCTGCTGGCCCCACAGAAGGTGGTTTTTTTCTCGCACGCCCTAGCTTCTAGCACCTGAGTGGATTTTTCCATCAGCCAGAGTCCCTAGCTGTTTCCTCTCTAATGACGTCTGATCTCAGTCCTGGGAGGGGTGGGGGGCTCTTCCAGACTTTTTCCTTCCTTGAGTGTTCTGCCTTAGTCCTATATCTGCTCTTCCTGTATCCTTTAGATTTCTCTTTATCCCTTTATAGTAATTGGTTGTTCATTCTTTATATTGAACTCTTTCTGGTAAAGTTGCTATGTGGTTTTTGTCTTCTGACTAGTATAGAATTGCTGCTGCATTGGCGTGAGGAGGCTGGGATTTTGGATCGGGTTGGTCATGCCCGAAGACTGGACCACAGTGCTGAGCCCTTTGCCAAATGGGAAATGGGCTGCCAGTATGTACGGCATGCAGTGAAATCATGATTAATCTAGTTATCACGTATGGTTAATTGTGATGAAAAGCTAACTGAAGCAAGTGCCTTGGGAGCTCATACGGCTGCAGCATTTGAACATTATGGCTGCAAGATGTCAACAAGGAACAGGGCGTGGAATGGATTACACAGAGAACATGGGAGCACTTGCAGAGAGAAAATGACGGGTTCAGGACCTTGAACTCTCAGCTGAAGGCATGGTCTGAGAACCAGAGAGCTTCCATGACACACCTAAATATTCTCTTATGTGTTAGAGCAACAGGGCAGATATTCCTAAAATTAAATGTAAAATTGCACTGAATAAGTTGTAGAGTTTTAATGTCGATGAATTCATAGTCTTCCCGCATTTTTATTTGGAAGTTAGGGCATCGAGTGGGAAGGAATAGAGTCCTGTACTTAGAATGGGGACATATGATCGGACCCACCAAAAATGACTGTGTTCACTTCAAGTTACTCTGAGCCTTCCTTACCACGAAGCGCCTTGTCCTCCCACGTCTGATGTGACTCCCTTATCCTAGCTTGAAAATTTTATGATAACCTCACTCGGGGAAGCTGCTTTAAAAGTGGGTATTCATTCTCTTCGAGACTTACCACAACCAATCCTGGTTACTTCTATGTTCACTGCAAAGGAGAGATCTCAGAATGGTCACGGGGACAGGTACAGTTTACATATACATACACAAAAATATCTGCAAGACTTTGCTATTGCATATCTTCAGAATTCCTGGGAGCATGTGTAAGAGTGGATGTGAAGGGCACTGGGCCAAAGAGGGCAGAAAGCAGAATAAAACAGAAAATATGGCTGAATTTACTGATATGAGTGTACTCCCTAGAGAGTCCAGGTTAACATGTTTGCTTGTGAAATCACCAGTAACATATGTGATTGTAACGTTTAATACTATCTACTTTGCACTCATTAAGAGCCTTCAAAATTGTCTTGCCCATAGTAACTCAATACATCTTTACTGAATAGACTGGAAACTTCAGCATGGGACCCCTAAAATCTCGTGTGTTATTAAAAGAGAAAAAGAGTAATAGTAAATAAATAATAGAGAGTTCACATTACAAGTAATAAAGGTCAAAGAGTTTAGAGCCAGCCCCAAATATCTGGTATATGGATGATTAAAATGTGGAACAGGATAAGTATACCACGAAGAGTCATACAGTGTTGTGTGCACAGCCCCCTTCGTGATTACACAGGGGCATCGTCACCATACATTTCACAATTGTAAGCAAAAATGAATTTTCTAGCTAGCACATGTCCTATGATTAACTATTACTTCTTACAATTCTTGCTAGTTATTAAGTGGGTAAGATTCCTGGAAAGGTCGAAGTTTGCTCCTGGAAATAACCCAGGTACTTAAAAGGCTTCTGTGGACACCATTCGTGTGAAATTTCTGCACCTGGACTCAAGCTTGTCTCTCAACGCTCTTTAGTTTAAAAACTGAAGGCCACGTACGAGAACACTTGGTTAGGAAATATATGTTATTGTTCATCAAAGAGGAACCAATAAGACATTATTACTCAATTTCAAGTAATTCTCTATACTGTCTTTTATTTTAAAATATAATTCACTATGATAAATTATGCTTGGGTTTAATGTTCACTCGTTACTAGACAATAATGTCGAACAATTATTCTGTTGTCAAGCTTTGTCACATCCTTGTTTGTAATTTTACTCCGTGCTAAAAACTGCAATTAATTATTTTTATATAACGTAAACCGACAAGTCACCATATGGCAGGGGACCGTATAGGAGGCCCGGACCGGTACAGTATGCCGCCTGTTAGGTACCCAGACACAAGCCAAGCTCCCCTGGCCTCTGCCTTCTGCCGGTGTCCCGTTCCCTGCCCCAACCCCCCATCTTCCACAGAACCCGCCCATGGTGACAAAAAGGTTGGCGGCCTCTGCTATACAGCATTTCATCCTAAAGGCTACAGTTAAGAAACTCCAGATCAACCTGCTGGTCACGGAATAAACAGGTTCCCATGCACAAACACATGCACGTGCTAGTTAACGTCTAAACAAGGAAAAATATCATGAATTATAGTTTTCCATTCTTTGTGGTAGCAACTTAAGACATTCTGCCTGGACACTAATGCACGTCAGAATGGAAGTGGTTTTAGATTTCCATAAGTAGCTTTGCTGCCGACACATTTTATATTTCAGATATCTCTCTGTGCTAAGGTCTCTAATCAAGACTGCATATATAATTAAATGAAACTATTAACACCTTCACTGAAACTTAAGCAGTACTCTAACTGGAAAATAGAATGACTTAATTGCTATATGTTTCTTCAGCCGTGACACATGAATAATTACAGGAAGTTGATGTCATGAAGAATACATGTACATACATACACACTCTGCCACATACATCATCAGCGGAACCCCAAACCTTGTAATTTTTGTTACGGTTGATAACACCAGCAAAGATCTTTGCCTCCCTGCCCTCAGCAGCCAGTCCCCTTCCCACTGACCCGCCCCCTCCTTAGCATTGCTGCTCGCCTCTTCCCTGGGGTGGGGTGGGGTGGGGTGGGGTCTCACTAGAATTTCAGTTGGATGCTGTCATCCGGACTAAAGCTTAGCGCCTCTGTACCTGGAGTTGGAAATGAATGTTTGCCGATGGTTCTTCCCCTGGTCTCAGGTCAACTCCTCTTTGGAGCCTCTACAAAATTGCCTCATTGGCATTACCCCGTCAAAGAATCTGGAAAAGGCTCTACCTTTCTAGGATTCTAGTCCAGTCTAGACTACAGAGCGTGAAAGGGCAACGCCCAGCGCCTTGCTCAGAATTACTTCTTGCCAGCACCAAGATTCTGTCCTGAAACAGGAGACTTGCTTTCGGTGCCTTCTACCTTTGCATGAATTCTTCTCACCTCTCCCCCTTCACCTCCCTCCCACTGCTTACCATCATCTTAGCGGGGCCCTCCTCTCGGAGGAGAAGATTCCACCTTTAAGCCACAGTATATCATGTTAATTAAATGTCAAATGTAACCTGTGCCAGAACTTCTTAACTGGTGGATCATGGCCCACTGGTATGTCATCAAGAGGTAACAGGTGTGCTAACCTGTTGACCCATTCAGCCCGTTGGGACAGCTTAGCAGAGTCTGGTAACGTCTGGGCACAAATAGTGTTGCCTCTTTAATTCCGTGTAAAGCGTTAGTACTATATTCTTTATGAGGTTTATATTTTCTAGCATTTCAAGTAGAATCCTAGGGATATAGAAAGATATGAATAATGTAGATAAAGATTTAGCAATCTGAGAAAATAATTGGCAGACATGAGCGAATTCTAGCGTATTTGCCGAGCAGTCTCATGAGCATGTAACTCAGAACAGCACGTGGCAGAATCAGTCACCTGCAGACTGGTTTTTAATCGTTGCCATCTTAATGAAATAGCAAGCTTGCTCATAGGTGTCCCTCCGATTTGGAGACTGGGCATAATGGAGATTAATGATATATTTGAATTTCTTTTCAGGTGTTAAATAATGGGCATTTGCAGTTTATTGGGTTTTTTTATTATTGACTATTCCCTGTGCCGTACTTTATATCCCCATGACTGTTCTGTAACAACCAATTTGTGTTTCTTGTTTTTTAAAAAATTTTATTTTTAAAAAATTTAACTTCTTTTTTTATTGTAAGTTTTAAATGGCAACCTCTGATTTCCAGCTATTGCGTACATAATAGTCAATGAGTTTATGCATTAGTAGTTTAAAAAATAACATCTCCAGGTAACGCTATCATGCAGTTAGAGCTGAAAATCACTGTGCTGCTCTCATCCATCCATTCCCCTAGACTTTTTCTTTTGGCCTCCATTTTCCCGCCACCACTTTCCCCTGTCCCACCCACCCCCACCTCCCACCCTCAGTCCTACCCCCGTTTGGCTTCGTCCATGGGTCCTTTATACATGTTCCTGGCCCTTCCCCTTCTATCCCCTGTTATCCCCCTTCCCCCACCCCTCTGGTTACTGTCAGTTTGTTCTTTATTTCAGTATCTCTGGTTATATTTTGCTCGCTTGTTTGTTTTGTTGATTAGGGATAATATTGATTTTACTTTGGTCTTCCAGTGATTTACTAGCTTTCCCAATATGTTGTTTTCAAATTCTACTGTAACACAAGTAAAATTCAAATATTAATTGTTAAAAATTGAGCAAAGTCATTAAAGGAAGTAAAGTCTAATTATTTTCTAAGTCATGGTCAGTTTTGACTTTTAAACGCTTATATTTTAATGAAATGTTGGAGTTAAACTGCTTAAATAATGTGCAGTTGTTAGAGAAAGTTTTTATTTTATTTCTCGTTCTTTTGATTCTCACCCAAGGACATTTTTTCATTGTTTTTAGAGAGAGAGGGAGGGAGAGAGAAACATCTATGTGAGAGAGAAGCATGGATTGGTTGCATCTCATTCACTCCCAGACCTGGACGGGGGATTGAGGGTAGGGGATTGAACCCACAACCCAGGTATGTGCCCTGACCAGGAATTGAACCCGCAATCTTTTGATTACGGATGGCACTCCAACCAACTGAGCCACACCGGCCAGAGAGAGAAAGTTTTGAGTTTTTGCTTTTATGTAATTTAGGATGCTTTGTGGTTCAAATGGTAATAGAAGTATTAACTGTCAGTAGCATAAACAACAGGGACACAGTATTTCCTTAGTACAAGTCTGAAGTAAAGTGGTGCCAAAGCCATCAAAGAACCTATTGCTTTCCATCTTTCAGCCCTGCACTCCTGAGCCTGCGGGCTTCCTGCCCCTGGCCGGCTCCCACACGGTCACAGCACTACTAGGCAGCTGCCGGCACTCTGTGCTCTTACAAGCACCGCTAAGGCAGGATGTGCGGTTTCTTCCTGAGCATTTCTTTCATCGGAGAGGAAAACCTTTCTTAGAAGTCTCTCCAGCAGGCTTCCCATTATGTCTCACGGTGTTCATTTTTCTGAAAACTGATGGTATTTACCACTTATATTCTGAAATCGTTAGAGACAGTGGTACTCAATTTGCCCTTAGAACTATTTTTTCAAGTGTGAACTATTGATTTGGTTGATGTGTTGGAGATAGATTTTTATAAATGCAAGCAATAATTAACTACCTAACTTTAATAACAGTAAAGAAAGGAAGCATAGAGTAATTGTTAAAATCGGAAGCTTTCAATATAGGCATCCTTGAGTTTCAGTTCCGTAATTATCACTAACTAGCTATGTATCCTTGGGAAATTCATGTAGCTTAATTCTTAATTTTATGAACTGCAAAAATGGGAATTAAATAAAATCTAACTTTGTGAGGATTAATTTAATTAATTGATATTTTAAAATGGTACATGCTCAATGACAGCTATTCCTATACTTTCACTGGTGACTAAGGGAAATTAAAGCAGACCTGGGGTGGTGATAGCTAAGGGTTCTAATCTCTGGTCATTCTAAATTCAAATTCATGTGCTTTTTACTTGTGTCTTATTCCTTGTTATAACTTTGCTGGCATGTTGCAAACATAGACATAGGATAAATATTATAGTTCCACTAATTGACTGGCTATTTGATTATAGAGAAATATAAAAATACACTAAATATCACAAGAATAAGGTTCTTAGATGTTGTGTATAGTTTAATCAACCTTTAAAAAACCATATTAATCCTGCTATGAGATTGTACATAGCATGTGTGTGTGTGTGTATATATGTACATTTGTGTGTATTTGTGTGTGTGTATGTAGGAAAGTGTCGTGGGGAGGAAGCAGTTAGGTGGAAGAGAATGAGTATTAAAATTAGCCAATCATCTCCTTATCTTAGGCATCATTCTTGTCACACAAATAAACACATATGTTTTATTATTTTCATTATTGATGGAAGATAATCTATATATTTAGTAGGAGTCTCTTTGTTTCTTAGAAGTTTTATAACAAACTACCACACACTGGGTGGCTTTAAACAACAGAAATCTATTTCCTCGCAGCTCTAGAAGCCAGTACCCCAACGCCAGGGTGCGAGAAGGGTTGGATCTGTCTGCAGGCTCCTAGCGCAGATCTGGGCCAGGCTCTCTCTTGCTTCCGGTGGCTTTTGAAAATTATCGGTGTTCCTTGTCCTGTAGACCCATTACTCTATTCTCTGCCTTCATCTTTGGATTTCCTCTTTCTTTGTGTTTTCTCCTCTCTCATTATAGGGGCATTTGTCATGTATTTAGAGCCCGTGTGATAATCCAGGCTGATCTCATCTCGAGATAGTTATCTTTTAAAGACTATGTACATATGCGTGTTTCAGGAGAACGTGTCTTCTGGGGAGACACCACTTCATTTCCTACAGACTTTAAAAAAATGTGTTAATGTCAGTTTGGGATTTCTTAGGAAAATATATCTAAAATACAAAACAATGAAGGATAGAGTAACTTAAGTGAATGCTTTAATATGAATGAGAGTAACTTGGATCACTTATTAAAGTGCAGGTTCCCGAGCCATTTCCCAGGGATGTGATTGAGTAGGCATGTGGCCATATATGTGCCTGTTCAGGAAGCACATGGAAGTTTCTGATGCAAATAAGCCTGGCATGCATTTTAAGAAATGAAATACACTCATAGCAGCCTAATTTTAGCAGAGGTAAAATAAAATATTTACTTAACATTTTTCTTTAGTAAAAGGGAAAACACATAATGCATCCATATGACATTATTATATTTTAATACAAATTTGGTAGGGATTTAAGAGGTTTTTAATTTTGAAAACTAATTAGTCAACCAAAACATGAAGTGAGTGTTCTTCAAGGTAAGCAGCTTTGAGAGATTATACTACGAAATTAATTGAAATATTTTTCCTCCAATTCTTAGCTAGCAAAATCAATCTTGAAAGCATTTAGCAGTAATTGGGAAATTAGAGGCAAATATATTAGCGAACAGAAGTTGGGAGTGTGATTACTTTAACCGCCTCCACTGGCAGCTGCCGTCACTCTTTGCTTCAGGTCCTGTGCTAGGGCCTGTCTCAGGGTCATCCATGCACACTGGTCCATCTCTCCGGGCTTAGACAAGTCAGATTATGGGAATTAAAGTCATTTAAAGGAACCTTGGAGATTTCTTAATTTGACCAGAATAGCTCAGGCTGGAGGGGGTGGGCGTGGCTCTGTGTCTGCCTGCCTGTCTGTCTCTCCGTGTGCGTGGCGATGGTTTTAAAAGGAAATGTTGTCTCTCGTTTAGATGTGTGTTACCCTCAGTGTATTTCTGAGTCATTCATGTTGCTAATTTAAAAAGAGATTTTAGATGCCAACCAACTCCTTGCTTCTCAAAGAGGGGTCTGCCATGGCTTTGGGGCTTATTACAAATGCAGACCATCAGGCCTCATCGCCTAGAACTTCTCAATCAGAATCTGTATTTTAACAAACTTTCCCAAAGGATCCCTGTGCTCATTGAAGTTTGAGGAGCCGAACAAACGCATGCAATGCTTCAGCAGATTGGCAGGCGCTTTGAATACAGGAGACAATTCTTACAGTGATTCCAAGGTAACCTTTCCCATTTAATTTCTAGAACTCAAACTGCTGAAGTGCTGTTGAGTTACTGCTTTCTACAGTGGCTCCTATACTAATCTTGTCTTAAGAAATCTAAAAAATTTGAGATGAAAATTACATTTTATGGGGGATGAAACATACACCAGAATTTTAGAACTATTTGAAATATCAAGATATTTTCTGTAGTGGTGTTGAACTCTGTTCCTAGCAAGATAAGTTCGAGATGTACGTCACATTGCTAGGAAACAATAGAGCTTTCATTGAATAATGGAATGTGGCTGTAGTGTTTTACTGTGGTATAAAGATGGATACTTTCTCAGAAGTTTCCAAATATTTAGTCTTTAATATTGTGTAGGTTTGTTAAAGTCAGTAAAACCTGACAGACCCCCAGTACTTATCTTAAAATGAATTTTACATAGCAAATTATGTACAATATTTTATTTCTTCTTGAATGTAAGGCACATACATTAAGCTTTATAACATGTAAAATACATGCTGTAAGCCCTATTAAAAATTAATATGTGTAAAAGTTGAGGCAGAATAGAAAGAAAGTTGAGCAACAGACCCAGGAACAGATAAAAATTTAGGGTGTAAAAATGCCATTTCAAACTAGTGGGTAGAGATATTTTGTTCAGTAAATGATATTAGGCCACCAGGCTAAACAGTAATGAAAAAGTAGATTTTTACATCTCACTTTATACATCAAGGTGGTTTCTAGATCAGTATTTATAAACATGTTTTTATTATAGACTGCAAGTAGCTTCTTTAGATATGCATGTTGCTAATTCATTGCCCCTTTCTGAAATTTTGATAAGGCAGGTATATTTTATATACACTTATGTATGCTAGCCCTTGGAAGGTCATGAACGACTTCAGTATCTAACCTTTTCTGTTCACTCACAACAACCAGTTTTGTCCCATTGGGAGTGGTATAGACCCTGATGAGAATGCATGTTCAAAAAATTTAGAAAGAGTAAAGTGTTAAGTGTAACAGAGTAATGAAAGGATAAAATAAGAGCTTAAGGAAATGTTTATAGCTTTAGGTGATTAACTACCTTCAAAGGAAAAAAAAAGACAAAATGCAGAAAAGAAACATTGTTATAGTAAACTAAATGTTTGAAAAGCCTTCTGAACTATTAAAAATCATCATAAAATTTGAAATTGTGTTTGTCTATATGCGTCTTAACAAATGATATGGAAAGCTAACAGTGTCGCATTGAGGTTATTAGGACACGTTACTATTTTCATCTATACATTTTCTTTAGTGAGCATTACTCTCATAATCAGAAAATAATTAAAATTTGTAGCTTTTTAATGGAAGGTCTGTGACTGTCTCATTTAATCCACTCATCTACCTCACAAGGATCTTGCTGTAATTTCCACTTGATATTTGAGAATATATGGTTTAGAGCTGCTCCCTAAGCTCTAACATTTACAGTTAGCA
This sequence comes from Mormoops blainvillei, assembly GCA_004026545.1. Taxonomy (NCBI): domain Eukaryota; kingdom Metazoa; phylum Chordata; class Mammalia; order Chiroptera; family Mormoopidae; genus Mormoops; species Mormoops blainvillei. The sequence goes on along the minus strand of PVJD01012075.1, from coordinate 23,328 downwards.
AGTGTTGGAGCTTCCGTTTGAACTTGGTAATCTCTGACTTTGAAGTGTTTGAAACTCCTATAATGTCTGAATTTTCTCTAAGTTGCTTCTTAAAGCCCAGATCCTCACGTGTGATTTTCAGACTCCTCACGCACAGTTGTGAACTGGTTTCGCTTCCATCGTGGATGTGGCCTGACGGGCCCTCAGAAGGGGCGGGCACACGACCTGCGGAGCTTGGCGCTCAGAACTCGGGTCGCCTGGAAGTCGCATTTAGGAAGAGTCAAGTTCCTTAGCCACATGAAGTCTTAATAAAAAAGCATATAATTCTCTAATTAGTTTCTATTATCCATAAAGGCAATAACCTAAGAAAATATATAAAGTACCTCAGTAGTTAAGTTTCATTTTCATAATTGATTCCTCTCTATCTTGTCTCCCTTGTTGGTCTGATGATTAAGCCTGTATAATATGTGCCAAAATCTCATTGTCCGTAGCTTTATTTTTAATTATCTGGTTTTTGCACTACTCACAACTAATCATTTTACAAAATATTGGTGGTTCTTCTTGGATAATAAATCACAGTTGTTTTTTTTCTTATATCCTGAGTCAATATCAACTTTAAATTAATGATTAGTATTCAGATATAACTAGCACCTATTGCTATACTTAGAAACGTTTTGATTTTAATTCTATTAATTCCTGGAATTGACTCAAATAGGAAAACACTTTAGAACCTTTTCTGAGGAATGGGGAGGAGGTAAGGATTGGCTATTAATAGAGAATGCTCGGCATTCTTTTTGTTTTCCTCCTATTGTCAGCTTTTTACTTGGGCAAGTAAGGCTGTTTAAAACTAACAAACAAAACAAGTATAAAATACTGTATGTGTAAAAAAGCATTTTTACACTGCAAAGTAGGATCAAATGATCTTGGGTTAAAGGATAATTCTTCCCAAGAAAAGTTCTTTCAAAGAAAAGTGCTTTACACCCTTATTCCAACAGAACAGAAACTTTACTTTCCAATATTGTGCAACATGGAGCACAAATACTTATTTCAATTCTTGTAGTGCGCTTGTTTCTTTCATCTGTGTGTCAGTCTGGGGAACTACATTCACTCCTAAATCTTCGCCCTTACTACAGTCACTGCCCAAAGTGCAGAGTTACCAGGGTATACTGGAGAAAATTAAAGCAACAGTCAACACAACTCCACTTAGTTCAGGACGTTGTGGCAGTGCTGAGAGACGTTGAGGAACAGCAGACCCCCTTACTTCTTTGTTTCTCCCATCATCTCCCCGACGTTTTAGGAGGAAGTAATTTCTATTATATGTAAATACACAAGGTTGCACAACTGGGTTCATGGTTTGCAACGCAAAGCTATCAAAGGTTCATGTAAGAATGATGTGGTGGATTCACAGACAGGTTCTTGTCGATTCACTAGAAATCAGCGGTGCAAGCCCATGTGCCGGGTGATGATGCATCTACTTAAGAAAGCTACTTTTTTAAGTGTTTAATTATTATATATGTATACAAGCAACTTACCAAATACGGAATAGGTCATTTCTTGTCTAGTCAGGAAAACTTAGGGAAGATGACTACTGTTAAGACATTTTTTATGGTTATTTTCTGTTACCATTCATGCTAAAAAATAATGAAATGAATATCTTTTTAAAAAATATATATTATTGATTATGCTATTAAAGTTGCGCCATTTTTTTCTCCCCTTTATTCTCCTCTGCCCTGTACCCCCTTCCCACCAGTATTCCCCTCCTAAATTCATGTCCATGGGTTGTACATATAAGTTCTTTGGTGTCTCCATTTCCTACACTATTCTTAATCTCCCCCTGTCTATTTTGTACCCATCACTTATGCTTCTAATTCCCTGTACCTTTTCCCCCACTCTTCACCTTACCCCTCCCTGCTGATAACCCTCCACATGATCTCCAGTTCTGTGATTCTGTTCCTGTTCTAGATGTTTGCTTAGTTTGTTTTTGTTTTTATTTTTTTAGGTTCAGTTGTCGATAGATGTGAATTTGTTGTCATTTTACTGTTCATAGTTTTGATCATCTTCTTTTAGATTAGTCCCTTTAACATTTCATATGATAACAGATTGGTAATGATGAACTCCTTTATCTTTACTTTGTCTGGGAAGCACCCTATCTGCCCTTCCATTCTAAATGATAGCTTTGCTGGATAGAGTAATCTTGGATGTAGGCCTTTGCCTTTCAATGACTTTGAATACTTCTTTCCAGCCCCTTCTTACCTGTAAGGTTCTTTTTGAGAAATCAGCTGATAGTCTTATGGGAACTCCTTTGTAGGTAGCTGTCTCCTTTTCTCTTGCTGCTTTTAAGATTCTCTTCTTATCTTTAATCTTGGGTAATGTAATTATGATGTGCCTTGGTGTGTCACAGTTTTCATTTAAAAACATACTTAATGAGGAGTTCTGGCACAGATGGAGGCGTAGGTAGAAACCCTTCACTTTCCTGCACAACCGAAAGAAGGAGAGCGACCAGTTTAAAAACAAAAAACAAGCAGAGCTGCCGGATAATCAAACTGCATGGAAGTCCGACACCTAAGGAGTTAAAGAAACGTTCACCCAGACTGACGGGGCCACAATGTAGCAAAGAGGGTTGCCCGACTCAGCGAATACCTAAGGCTCTGCCCCTTACAACGTAACAGGTGTGCTGAGACAAAGCAATATGGGCCAAATGAAAGAACTGATCAAAACTCCAGAAAAAGAACTGAGTGGTGAGGTAGCCAACCTATCAGATGCAGAGTTCAAAACACTGGTAATCAGGATGCTCACAGAACTGGTTGATTTTGGTCGCAAAAATGAAGGAAGAAATGAAGGCTACACAAAGTTAAATAAAGGAAAATACACAGGGGACTAACAGTGAAGGGAAGGAAACCAGGACTCAAATCAACAATTTGGAGCAGAAGGAAGAGATAGCATCCAACCAGAACAGAATGAAGAAACCAGAATTCAAAAAAAAATGGGGAAAGACTGAGGAACCCCTGGGGCAACTTTAAACATTCCAACATCCAAATCATAGGGGTGCCAGAAGGAGAAGAGGAAGAGCAAGATATTGAAAACTTATTTGAACATATAATGAAGGAAAACTTCCCCACTCTGGTGAAGAAAATAGACTTCCAGGAGGTCCAGGAAGGTCAGAGTCCCAAAGGAATTGGATCCAAGAAGAAATACAACCAGATACATCATCATTACATTACCCAAGATTAAAGATAAGGAGAGAATCTTAAAAGCAGCAAGAGAAAAGGAGACAGTTACCTGCAAAGGAGTTCCCATAAGACTCTTAGCTGATTTCTCAAAAGAAACCTTGCAGGCAAGAAGGGACTGGAAAGAAGTATCCGAAGTCATGAACGGCAAGGACCTACATCCAAGATTACTCTGTCCAGCGAAGCTATCATTTAGAATGGAAGGGCAGATAAAGTGCTCCTCAGAGAAGTTAAAGGAGTTCATCATCACCAAACCATTATTATATGAAATGTTAAAAGGACTTACCTAAGAAAAAGAAGATCAAAAACTATGAACAGTAAAATGACAACAAACTCACTATCAACAACCGAACCTAAAAAATGAAAACAAAAACTAAATCAACATTTAGAATAGGAACAGAATCACAGAAATGACGATCACATGGAGGGTTATCAGTGGGGAGGGGAAGAATGGGGGAAAAAGTTATAGGGAATAAGAAGCACAATTGGTAGGCACAAGATAAACAGGAGGAGGTTAAGAATAGTATAGGAAATGGAGAGGTCTAAATAAAGACCTTTTATTTACAACCCATGGACATGAACTAAGGGGGTGGGGAATGCAGGAGGGTGGGGGATAAAGTGGAGAAAAAAATTGGGCCAACTGTAATAGCGTAATCAATAAAATGTACTTTAAAAAAACACATTTAATGAGTCTCCATTATAGGAAATGCCATGTAAGAGCTTAAATTGTAGCTATATATTCAATATAGAATTGATAGTCTTTAGGCTCAAATACTTGGACATGTAAAATTATATATTGATTTTTTTCTACTAGCAGTTTCAGATTAATTTCCTAATTATATATTATAAATCATATTATAGTAAATTTATATTCTTGAACACTGGTTAATGTGGAAGTAACAGATAATCTCCTAAATAGGTAAATGTGGATAGATGAAGTCAGAATGGGCTCTAATGAGAAAGTAAATGTTCCAATAAACATAAGAACTTAGCGTTCCTCAAAATTGTATCATGTGTGTGCTTATGTGTGTGTCTATATCAGTGTCTTTCTCTTCTTTGTCACACTATTCTGCCACTTTGTCATCTCTGGGAAATAGATAAGGGCAGAAAGCTGATGAAAATTGTCTCAGAAATTACAAGAAAAATGACTCTAATTGCAAGGATGAATATTTACCTTATCCTTGTTTTAAGCTTAGAAATATACAAAAGTCTGTATGCACTGAGAGTAGAGTCAGAGCTAAATTCTGTCATTGTATTTTCTGGCACTCATTTGAAACTAAGTAGGTCAAAAATGCAATATTGCAAATATGGAGATTTAGTTTCTAGTCTATCAAGAGCTGTGTGACTTTAGATAAGCCATTTAAACTCTCTGGGCCTTTGTTACGAAGCTCTAACATACTTCATAATTCCAACAGTACAGGAGGTAGGAATAGATCAGAGTCAAATGGTTCAGGCAATGGTAAGTGTCAGAACTGGGTGACACAGGAAAGAAAATACAGGAGACTTAGATGGTTTTCTGGAGTGTGAGTCTCTAGGGTCAGCAGTAGGGCCAGCAAGGGACCAATAATTCAATCAGTCGACATTCAGAGTCTCTTCAGGCAAGACACAAGAATGAATGCGCAATCAGAAAACAGAGTCAGTGTGTCTATCAAAAATCAGGCCAAAAGTGTTAGGAAACCGTAGAGATGCCGTAGCAAGAGGAAGGGCGCCATATGGGCATGCCTCGTATGTGCCAAGCATTGATTTTAATTTTGCCTCTCAATGCCATGAAAGTAAAAGGATTTCCCCCAATACATAAATAAATTATCTGAACCACGAAGGTTCAGTAATTTGTCCAATATCACATTATTTAGGATTTGGACTCTGTTCATGTTCTAATACTACAACTGTTGAGTTACAGGAGTGATTGCCAAACCTAGCTGGGCATTAGATTTCCCAGGGTGCAGTTTAAAAATACAGATTACTGGAGGCGTTGTCCTGGACTGCTGGAATCAAAACTCTTGGCACAAGACTGTCTAATTGATTTTGCTAGAGTTCTCTAAAATCTTTACCGCTAGCCTGGTTCGAGAAATACGGTGGCCCCAAGTCCATGCAGAAGCGAAAGAGATCTGAGGAGTAACAGCTACAGACACTGCAGTCTGTAACATTTGATGACTGAAGCAATTTTCAACCACAGCTTCTGAAGTTTCACTTTCTGCGAATAACCTAATTCCGTCCATCTCAAACCCCATAACCCTTCCTCCTCCAACCGTTTTAATACATTGAATTTGTTGTTGAGCATTCAAATACCAAACATTTTTTAAAAACCTGTTTCATTTTCTTTCTGGGAAGAAATCCTCTTGAATTATAGTATAAAATGTTCAGGTTTCTAAATATAATCACATTTATTGAAATAAATGGAATATAAATCCCACATGAGTCAGATTGTGTTTGTTCCAAGAATTTGAAGCTTATTGCTAATTGATACTTTGAAAAGTCCTGGTAATACTTATGTAAAGATAGGGTGCATTGAAAATGCATTTAAAAAGAGCTGTTTGCAACTGGAACACAGGCATGTTGATAATAACAGGCCTATACAAGAAAATACCCTTTCACTAACATAGTCTTTTTTCCAAAGGACAATGCAACATTTTGTGTGTATATTAAATCTCTGCGTACCCACTGGCTGAAAAGTTCTGTCGACTAGCTGTATGATGCTTGATTCAATATCTTACAGCTTTTTTGTTCCTCTCTGTATGTTAATTAGTCATTTCTTTAAAAGTTTTTTTTTTTTTTAGTTTTGATGAAATAGAAAATGTATGAGGCCAATTTGGTGGCTACAGAATGAGAAAGCTGTGAGGTTTTCCATTACTAATATTTTGAGTAATGGGGCTATTTTCTTTAAGAGTATGCTTATAAGTGGCTATACATTTGGAAAACCATTTTTATACTAAATCCATTATGGTTTTCATGCTTTCTAGTTGCCACATTACTTTCAGTACCAAAACGAGTTCTAAAAGAATAAAGGGAATTACAAATAATTGAAGCAATATTAAACAGAATTATTTAAATGTCACCAATCTAATAATTTAGCCCAAATTTATTCAGTATAAAAACTGATCATGTAAAAGTATCAATGAAGGGGAAAATTTGCATGTCCTCAATTTTGTCTGTCAACAATATAAGCAAAGTCAGAGGCTAAACATGGAGAGGGAAAAGTAAAAGAAACATGGAGACCTAAAACCACTTAAAATAAGCTAATAAGCAAATTGTGTGTGGGGGGGGTGGGGGGAGCACACTCCTTGCATCAGTTTCCCAGCAGGTAACAACACTAAGTGTTGGGGATTTTTTTTGGGGGGGGGGACCTTTTTACTTTACAAAGGTGTGTGCCAAATGAAAGGAGCCACAGGGGATGATAAGGCACTTGGAGACTCACAGCCTCAGGAAGACATCACACCTCTAGGTGCAAGGAAAAGAGATGTGTTGCTAGAGTGTGCTGAGAACTAGAGCAGTGGGAACGGGCCCCTGCTGCCAGAAACTGGTGTCATAAAGGTACACCCACGCCATGGTGTCACTGAAGCAGAGAGGAAGCAGGCTGTTTCCTGTCACTGATGGCTGCTGAACAAACTCAAATGGAAGCCCCCTGAAAAAAAGCTCCCAAAGCTTGGAGGTTACATATTACTCCCAGTGCCACTTTGCAGATTCATAGCTGATCGCTTACATTTTTCAGCCTCTGGGCCACGTGCAATTTTTCTTTCTTTTGCATGTGAAAAGATGCACTTTATATGTTTCCTCCCTTTTCTTGGATCAGAATTTTTGCAGAGATTCTATATTCAACCCCCCTTGCCATTCCCATTCCTTGCTCTATTGTGTGGGAGCTCTGCGGCTCACTCCCGTGTTTTCCCTAACAGTAGAATCTTGGTCCTTATCTCCCTCTGTACCCTGGGGACACTCCTGCTGTAAGGTGACTGGTAAGCTGGATGATGCGGGCTTCCCTTTAGCCACTGAGCTGTCACAGGAGGGTTGTGGAAGTAGTTGGATCCTGGGGCAATTAAACTTGAGAAGTGTGGTTCACTTTCTCTATGTAGCCGTGGAAATAGTGCTAGTAAATCTGTGCTCAGCTCGCTAAGGAGGATGTGCTGCCCACGCAGAGAGAACTATTTGAATTATAAATTGTCTTTGTGCCACTTCTCTACCACTGCAGGCTTGTCCACTAAGAAAGAAATCCCCTTGGAAAAAAGCCCCAGGGCTACGGACTTTGTGTTCCATGAGCGCTAATACAGTCCTCTACCCTTCAAGGTTATTGACACATCCCTGTGCAATTGACTCCTCATTTATTGCTCCCTTCTGTCTTCCTCTCCCTCCACACGCTGTGCCAGAAACCTTCAGATTACATGTCCTCCTACACTCCTCACTGGGTGATAAGCTCCTTTATTACTAGGAAACTCGTTCAGAAAGAAAAAGGCACTGCTCGGGCTGTGAGCTTCCACTTCCACATGCTTGTTACTACAGACTCCTAAAAAAATGTGACTTAATTCTACAACACATTGTCTATTGTATTGTGTATTTACCACCCCAAGTCTAAAACTCTATATAATCTAAAACCTATATAATTTTATTAACTAATGTCACCCCAATAAATTCAATAGAAATAAATTTAAAATCAATAAATCCACACCATCAAAAAACCCAAAAACCCGTTTTACTTAGGGTTCGAAATGTAGCTCACGATGGACACGCCCTGTCTTTTCCATGAACTCCCGACACCTCTAACCCCTATACTAATATATTGGAGCCTACATGTTTTCGTCTAAAATGTCTCCTGTCCACACATTCCTTGATACTCTTTTCAAAAGGGGGAGCCTAATTCCCCTGGATTTAGTGACTTGTTTCAAGTAAATAGAATAAGGTTGCTATTAGAGTGTGATTTCTGTAGGTGAGTCATAAAAGACATTGTGGCTTTTGGCTTTCTCCCCCATCCTGGGGTAAGCCAGCTGCCATGTGTGGATGCTCAAACAGGCCTGTAGCGAGACCCAGGTAGCAAGCGACGGAAGCCTTCTGCTGCAGCAGCCAGGGCCTGAGGCCTCTGCCAACAGCCATGCAAGTGAGCCACCTTGGAAGCGGGTACCCCAGTCTAGTCGCGTATTAAAATGGCAGTACCCCTGGCCAAAGTCATTAACGATAACCTCCTGAGAGACCCCGAGCCAGAACCACTTAGCTAAACGACTCCCAAATTCTTGATCCACAACAGTTGCGATGTAATAAAGGTTTTGCTGTTTTAAACTAAAAATTTTGCTGAAATTTCTTATGCAATCCCGTTTCTGATTTTTCCTGCTAGAATGTACTATGCCCTGTACCATTTCACCCCGCTCTCTGAGAAGAGACTTGTTGCTAATTTCCCAGGACCTTCCTCCTGTAAAGGAAGTTCGGTTCAAATTTTACCATGTTCCTCAAAGTTAATAGTATGAGTCTAACACAGTTCCTGTACTTTAGGATGGTGAAATTTTCTTATCTAATCTTCCTTTCCTGTTTTCATTTGATTTGTATCTAGAAAGAAAAATATATAGTCTGGCCTTTACCGGGGTTTTGAACGTTACACTTCTTCATAACCTATGCTAATACTTGACATCTACTTTTATAATTTTCTAAATTAATAAGTAATTAATGAATTCACATTGTAAAGTCTTGGTCTTGAAAACCATGAAAACAAAAGTTCCATTTTTCCCATTGTAGTTATTTTTAGGTCTTGGAATGGTGCATGGCAACTATCACTCACTGTCGTATCTTTGATCCAACCGTAGACCTACTGAAGTTTTGCTAGAGGTCAAGGTCGCCGTCTCCTGCTCTGGGTGACTTTTTGGCCTGGAATGTCCTCTCAGCTAAACACTTGCCCTTTCAAAACTCAGCTCCAGTGGCATCTTCTTTATTATTTATCTGGGCACCCCACACCCCGTTATTCTTTTGCCCCTCTGCTCACCCCTGCATGCTGTCAGGAGAGTGCCTGTAACATCGCATTATGCCTGTTGACTCAAGTGTCCTTCCCTCTTGTCAGTTCTGTGCGGAAGGGGGTCATGTCTTACCATGCTGTTCTGTCCTCAACTATGTCATCTCTCGCTTGACTCACGTGAACTACTCACCGGCCCTTTGCCCATTTTATTGGCGCATCCTTGTATTCTTACTTCTTAAGCTCCTATGATGTAGAGTTTGCATCATGATATTATTCTTCTGTAATTTTACTGTTACTCTGTAAGAGCGTCAGAATTAGAGTCTTAGAATCCTTTCAAGGCACTTCTTGGGTGACAACTTTGTGTCACAAGAGATATAATATTTCAGTTAATGCATTTTAGCATAACTAAATATGTAAGGTTTGCATTTTAAAACTTTTCAGTGGAAAGTGCATAAAACCAAATAAATGAAAATATTATATATGAGTAAAAATAGTTGCTTTTCTTGAGGGAAATTTTTAGGAGCCTTACCTAGTCTTAGGAACTTCTGTTTCGCTTTCCTACATGAGCTCTAGCACAGGGGTGATTCTGGCTTTTCTCTTGTCCCAGTTTCTCCTCTCTGACTTTATGGCCCCACTCTCACCCCTTCCTGCTCCCTGCCATGTGCACAGTTGTCATTCTGAGAGTTAGAGGCTTGTGAGGTTCTTTATTACTCTGCTTGTATTCATTCGTTTATTATATAAAATATAATATGTATATGTGCTCAGTTTTTGCTGTTTAGTGTTCTGTGTACTCTAAAAACTTAGAGATTTTTAGAGAAAATAAGATACAGTTATGTAACTAGAGTGCAAAATATACCACCACCATGGCCCCATCATTGTTAGCTGTATGAACTTGGATTTTTACTGTGGGTTCTAGACTTTGTGTTTCTGCTTTGACTGACTTTGTGCCGGTACTGAATGTTATCTCTCTTTCATCTCAAGTCTTGGTTCTTATCTTAATGCAGGCAGGCTCCTTGCCTCTATTTATAATGGCTGGTACTGGTTGGCTGGTCTCTTCTCCAGCTGTAGCTATAGCTTGTGTCATAACTAACTCCTGAGAAGGATATGTATTCACTGACATATTTTATAATTGCATATCTATCTGTAACATAACTATGCTTGTACTTAAAATGTTTATAATTTCTATGCTGTAGTTTGTGAGGCCATTATGCTCGCAAAATGATTAAATAGTTAATGCTGAATTTTGATAGTTAAAACTCAATGGGACAACCATTCAAATAAGTAACTTAGTTGGAAGAAAATTGAAAATGTTTACCCTCCCCCCACATACATACAAACACACTTTCCAACAGACACGCATGAGCACTAGGTATATTAGACTAACCTATTACTGAGAAGAATTAGAACATTTCAAAAACACACATAAACATTTTTCTTGAAGGCATTAGAGAGCTAGCTTGTGAGTAAATAATTACAGAGTCAAAGTTCAACAGGGAAATGAAAACCAGAATAGCAAGCTTGGCTTAGGGGCACTTTCTCCTTTGTATTTCCACATTCTGGAAGAGGCAACGGTGAGGCTAAGATACTTTGCAGAGATTTTGACAAATTCACACAGCCAGCGGAACAATTGGAAGTCAGGACTTGCCAAGGCAGGGGTTTGGTCTCCAAAGGTCTATACTCTTGGAATAAGTTTACAGTAGAAAACTATCTCATAGGGGTAGAAGCCAAGCATTGGTACTCCCAATTCCTGATTATATCAAGGTGATATGGGTTTCCTAACATTCCCAGCAAACTTCAAAAATCAAAAGGAAATATTCTCGGGAAAAAGTTAACATCATCTGAGGCTTCAAATTGCCTGTTTAGCTTTCAATATACAACATGCGGTCCTCAAACATACAAAAAAACCCAGGCATATGAAAACAGGAAAACATGATGGGAAACCAAGGGAACTGATTCACAGAGCTTTCAGGTAATAGAAATATCAAACATAAACTTAAAAAAATGTGTCATAATTTCCAGGAAAAGGAAAGACAGGATGTGTAGTTTCAGCAGAGACATTAGAGAACAATGACTGGGAATTCTGGAAACTAAAAAAATAAAATAACTACAATTAAGAATCGATGGATGAGTTTAATGGCAGACTAGGTAAAGCTGGAGATGATTCGTAAACTGGAATATAGGTCGGAGCAAAATATTCAAATCAAAAAGGATGGAAAAATATATGAGTGATGAGGAAATTTAGGATTTCTAATAGGAATCTCAAAATGAGCACAGAGAAGGGGTAGAACCAATACGTGAAGAAATAAGAGTTCAGAAATTTTGACAATGGATGAAAGACATCAGACCACAAATGTGACCCCTAAGGAGAACAAATATAGACAAAATGTTACCTAGCCACTTCCTAATAAAACTGGTGAAAACCAAAGATAAAGGAAAAACCTTAAAAGCAGCCAAGCGAAAACCTCTTAGAAACTAAAGGGAGCGGTGATAAGACCAACATTCGCCAACTAGCAATAGAATGAAATGAAAACCGGTAGTCGCTGAAATGCTACCATCAGAGTTCCAAGTGAAAACAACTCTAAATCTAGAATTCTAAACATGAAATATAGTCACATTTTTCAAATTAAGGGAAGTCGTCATCATACACACAGTGAAAATAGGCCTCTTCGTTAGGCAGAAAGAAAAAGGTCCTTTGTACAAACTCAGAAGTGCAGGGCGGGAGGAGGAGCCATGCAAACCCACGCGCGCGGTGTGCTTAACTGAGTGCGCCGCAGAACTGGGCTCCCGCGGCCGGCCGGAGACGCTGTCCTTAGAGGGTTCGCTTACGCGACTGGCCTTCGGGTGGCCTCTGGGACCTTGGCTGGCAAACGGTTCCCTACATTGATAGAAAACTTCCTCCAAATTATAAGGTGGCTCACTATTCCTAGCCTGTTCTGTAAAAATAATGTGGTTTACGCTGAACATCTGATTTCCTTCTGGGAGGCCAGAGTTTTGGCACATGTTAAGCAGAAAATAGCTAGGTGACCAGCCACTAATAAACAAATAAACAAAACCCCCCAGACACACAAAAGGCAAACTGTGCACACCGATTCTCTAGGGAGTTTCCCTGGGCACAAACAACACACACCTGTTGCTGCATTTTCATTGTTGGGGGAAGAATGCACTCTGTGTGATGCCTTACAGGAGAGAGCATAAGGACGCCTGCACACACACTGCTTCCTTCTTGCGGCTTCTTCATTATACTCCAGCGGCACGCACTTACTACACAGGTGTAATAAATCTTCACTGTGAAGACAGCTACATGGCTAAGCACTGTGCGTTCTTCTAGTGAATCTTTGAACGTGAGGGTCATCTTGGGGATTTTGAATGTGCATACCAATTGCTGAAACAATCGTTAAAATGCCCTATAGGTTTAAAATGTACAGAGCATTAAAATATACAATAGTAGCAAATAAGAAAAAAGTCAAGTGACATTTAAGCTTTCTGAGCCCCCTTTAACTATCCAGAAAAAGGTAAAGGTTGTAAATCTTATTAGGGTTTATAGGTCTTGACCATGTTTAAATCTCTACGATAACCACTAAAAGAATAATAAAAAAATGGATAACTACTAACATAATACAGAAAAAATCATATAATAAAAATGTAATCAATCCAAAAAAGCAAAGTACAAAAGAGAATGGAACAGAAGAAAGGTGGATCAAGGTGGGAGCAAATAAGTTAGTGGACTAAATTCACGTATCACAATAAAAGAATTAATCATGTTATGTGTTCAAATTAAACCAAAGATATAAATAGGAAAAAAAGCTCTAATTAGATGTTGTTACAGGACACACCTATAGTGAAGAAATAGAAAGGTTGACAGTTAAAAGAATAGAAAAAATACAATATAAACACTGCCCTCAAAATGAATAAACCTAATTAAAATTAAAAAAGCACCAACCCAAATGTTGTCACGGCAATATTAATATATGAAAATTTTATCTTTAAGGCTTAAGACATTACTAAAAACAGAAAGGAACATTTTAGTGATTAGAGTTTCAGTGTACTATGAAGAAATAACAGTGCTGGATTTGTAGACACTCAATAACACAGCTTAGAAATATATAACTTTTTTGAAAGTAACTCATTGAAGAAGATGATAAAAAATAAATTGGTAAGAATAAAATTGATTTAAATGGTGTGCTTAACAGTTTAGAAAGATCACATTTTAGCGCATGTCTTCATTTAAAGAGCACACAGGCATTTACAAAAAGTGACCGTATTTGGGGCTATCATGTGAATTGGAACAAAAGTGAAAAGATTAAGATGATGCAGTATTGCTTTTGGTTCACTAAAGAATTAAGGTAGAATAACTAATACCAGATAATGTAAAAATCCCTTGTGTTTGGAAATGAAAATGTACTTTTAAATAAGGGGAAACACCAAAAAGCAATAGAAAATATGTTGATGCATTTAGATAAACGGGTTTCTTACAAGTAAAGAAAAAGAGAAAACCAATTATCTCGATGTTCATCTCAAAGAAAATAATAATGTTAAGGACAGAATAAATGAAAAGAGAAAGTATCGACATAGTGAAAACAATATTGATTGCTTGAAAATTGTAATAAAAATGACACCTGTTCCTGGCTAGACTAAGAGAAAAAATAATTTATTATTCAGGAGAGAACTAGGGGGTTACATAACTATATATAAGTGAAGAATACCATGCAAAAAGTAGACGGCATAATTTTCAAGAGTATAAGTTTAATTTAACACCAGAAAATCATTTAATGTAAGTTTCCCACATTAAGAGACCAAAGAGAAAAATATTATAAAATTGTCTCAATATGCATAGAGTCCATTTGATAATATTTGACATCTACATCTACAAAAAAAAGGGAATTTGATAAAGATAGCTAGAGAAAAGTCTTATAGCAAACATACTTCATAATAAAATATTGGTAACAGTCCCTCTTTAGAAAAGCTACAGTGATGCCTACTGTTATCACTCAGATATTATCAGATGTGTTAGTAAAGTAAGACAAACAAAATAAATAAAAGGTATACAGTTGGAAAGGAACAAAGAAAACTTATTATTGACTGATATTGTGATTTTTTAAAAATTCCACAATTTACATATTTGAACAATTACAATTAATAAGTATGTTTAGACAAAATTATGGCTACACGGTCAGTATTAAAAATCATTTCAGCCCTGGCTGGTGTGGCTTAGTGAATTGAGTGCTGGCCTGTGAACCAAAGGGTCACTGGTTTGATTCCCAGTCCGGGCACGTGCCTGGGTTGCAGACCAGGTCCCCAGTAGGGGACACACGAGAGGCAGCCACACATTGAAGTTTCTCTTCCTTTCTTTCTCCCTCCCTTCCCCTCTGTCTGAAAATAAATAAATAAAATCTTTAAAAAAAATCATTTCATGTGCCAATAATAATAAAGTTTACTAACAACATATACTAACAATGAAATGAAATTCAAAGGAAAGATTCCATTCACAATAGTGCCAACAATATTAAACACCTAGGGCTGATAAAGCCACAACACAGACAGTGAAATGTTAAAGAGAAGAAAAACTGATGTATATATGTGAAGCAATCTGAATAAAAATTTTGTGAGTCATTTTTGGTAGAAATTAAAATGCTGATTTCAAAATGTGTATGCAAATGAACAGGACCAAGTATAAGTAAGATAGCTGAGACAGTTCTGAAGAAAGAAGTAGGAGGACTTATACTTTCTGATATCAAAGCTCCTTATAAAACTAAAGTCCATGATTTTGGGTGCTGCTGGTGCCCAATGGGATGGAACAGAGAGCAGAGACATGCCTGCAAAGATGTGAAACTTGATTTAAGGTAATATTTTGGTTTGTTTTAATAAAAGTTGATGTTTCAGTTGGACAATCTAAAAGGGAAAATTAAAAATTAAACTTGATCCCTATACCATCCACCCCCCCCCCAAAATCCTATGTTGATTTAAATGTGAGAGGTAAAATATTACTGAATATTTTCATAACTTTAAAGTAATATACCTTATGATCTCACCTATAAGTGGAACCTAATCAACAAAATAAATAAGCAAGCAAAATATATTCAGCAGCATTGAAATAAAAAACGAACTGACAGTAACCAGAGGGGAGTAGGGAGGGGGATGACAGGGGTAAGAGAGGGGAAGGGGCATCAATGAACATGCATAAAGGATCCATCGACAAAGCCAAATGGGGGAAGGATTGAGGGTGGGAGGTGGAGGTGGGTGGGGTTGGGGAAAGTGGTGGTGGGAAAATGTAGATAAAAAAAAAAAGTGGACGGGGCGTGGGGGATGGCTGGGAGTAGTGTAGGAAATTAAGAAACCAAAGAACTGGTGTGTGTAGCCCACAGACATGGATTAAAAGGTGTGGGGATGATGGGATGGGGTGTAGGTTGGAGGGGATAAACTAGGGAAAATGGGGCCACTGTAATAGCATACTCAATGAAATATACCAAAAAAACCCCCAAAACAAAACCTTTTTAAACAATATATAAAAATCATTGATCAAATTAGAAAAGACTGAAAATTTGAACTACTTTAAAACTAAGAACTTCTGTAAATAAAGACTTCAACAGAGAATGAAAGGGAAGTCACACAGATGGGGTAAGATTAGGGTAATATATTTGAATATATTTGAAATACATATTAAAATGGACAATTAACTTGAGTTGGTCTTCTACAAAGTGGATCCAAATGGCCAATACATAATGAAGTTTCAACCTCAATTAGTAGCAGAGAGAAATGCAAATTTAGGGCTCAAATTTAAAAAGACTGACAATACTAAACATTGGCAAATGTGAACTCTTTCATACACTACCGATGAGAATATAAATGATCCAGTCATTTTGCCAACAGTTTACTAATATTAAACACAGGTATGCTCTAACTCAGCAGTTCTACTTCTGAGTATATACCCAACAGAAATGTATACATGGAACCCAAGAGAAATGTACAGGAACACTCATGACAGTATCATTTGTAATAGTCAAAGATGGAGACAGCTCGCACGTCCATCAATACTGAAATAAATGAATGAACCGTAGTACCCATGTAATGAAACACTATGCAGCAATGAAAAGGAGCGAACTGCGGCTCTCCTCAAAACACGGATGAGTCTTAGTCACGAGGTTGAGTGAAAGGAGCTATGTGTAAGATAAGTTTCTATTATTATATATGAATATATATTACATATGAAGTTCAAAGATATGCAAAACTAATGTATAATGCTCGAGTCAAAATAATAGTTATATTTGGGGAGGAACTAGGGGGCGTAATAAGAAGGACCGCAGAGCGAGCCTCTGGGAAGCCTACAGTAATGTTCTTTTTATGAGTGTCCATGGTGAGCTGTACACTATTTTTCTGTGGATTATATTTTTAAGAGTTAAAAAATGTATACATACATAATTCAGAGTTGAACTCTATTTATAGCTATCTACTTTTCTGAGGATCTTTTTCTTTTAAATACTTTAAATATTTAATTGTTTTCATTTAAAGTGATATAGTCATATTAATACGAAAACCTGAGGTAAATTTTGAAAATAGACAACAAGATCGTCTTCTTGTACTGTCTCTCCTTCACACTTTATCACATGGTTCTGCTTTAAATATGATAGAGAAACTATTTCCTGGCTTATAGTCAAGGCCAATTTTGTTAACACAAAATGGCTTTTGATTAGTTTGGGTTTTCAAAAGTTGATAGATATGTAATGTTACAAAGAGAAATAGAAACGAATTCAAATATACATTTAAAATGAATTTACGGGAACAGAGTGTAGGTATTTCAGATGTGTAGGAAGAAACTCTGATCAACAAAAATCAAAGGTGGTGCCTTTAATAGTGACATGCGGAAATCATAAAGAAGTCAAATTCTAATATGTTTCAATAGATTTGACACAAGAAATTTTATTTTCAAGCTGTTACAATAATGTCTAGTTACTAGTAACCTATTGTTTTAGTAAACAACTCAAACTTCTTACCTTCCTTGATTTTTCAGGATGGTATATTAATGTGCTAATATCCAAACAAAAGTTGGCAGCTTATATTTTAGGCTGCTTATAGTGTTAATTGAAGACGAAGTGACATTTACAGATAGGTCTTGCTTCAAGTTCACTTAGCATATAGAGTATAAATATACAACTAAGCTGAGGATTAAATTTTTTAAATCCCTTCTGTAAACATTAGTTTCTCAGTCTCAGGTGAGTGATCTAATTGTGAGTTTCTCAAGTGTATATTTATATGTAAAAATAATAAAAAATAATGACATTATATCAGTATCACTGTATATTACACCTTCTTATTTAAATCCTTAAATACTAATTCAGAAGAACTTATGTGCCCCTATGTTCATAGCAGCATTATTTACAATAGCTAAGTGCTGGAAACAGTTTAAGTGCCCTTCGGTAGATGAGTGGATAAAAAAACTGCAGTACATTTACACAATGGAACACTACACAGCAGAAAGAAAGAAGGAGCTCCTACCTTTTGCAACAGCATGGATGGAACTGGAGGCTATTACGCTAAGTGAAATAAGCCAGTCAGAGAAAAACAAATACCATATGATTGCACTCATATTAGGAATTTAATGGACAAAATAAACTAATGAGAAAAATAGAACCCGAGACAAGAAAACATGAAACAGACTGATATTGTAGGATGGGAGGAGGGAGGGGGAAATGGTGGAAGGAAGGGCAAGGGACTAGTCAAAGAACATAGATGAATGATGCATGGACATGGACACTGGAGAGGGAAAAAAAAAGGGAAAAAAATTGGGACAACTGTAATAGAAGAAACAATTAAAAAGAAAAAGAAAATAACCAATTGGAGGACTGACACTATCCTGCTCCAAGACTTAAAGGCTACAGGAATCAAGCCATTAGTAAAACAATAGACAAATAGATCAATAAAACAAATTAGAGAACCCTGAAATAGACCCACATGAATACAGTCAGCTAATCTTTGATAAAAGAGCAGATAAAATGCAATGGAGCCAAGACAGTCTTTTTAACAAATTGCTCTGGAACAACTGGACATCCGTGTGCAAAAAAGTGAATACAGATACAGACCTTACACCCTTCACAAAATTTAACCCAAGATTGATCAGAGACCTAAAGGTAAAATACAAACCTCCTAAATTCCTAGGAGGTAACATCGGAGAAAACCTAAATGACCTTGGGTTTGGTGATGACTTTTTGGTTACAACATCCAAGACATGATCCACCCAAAAGACAATTGATAAGTTGGATTTCATTAATATTTACAAATTAAAACAGAACATAACTTCTGCTCTGCAAAAGGCAGTCCCAAAAGAATGAGAAAAAAAAAAAGACACAGACTAGGAGAAAATATTTGCAAAACACCTTTCTGATAAAGGACTGTTATCCAAAATATACAAAACCCCCCCCGAAAACTCTTAAAACTCAACAGTGAGAAAACAAACCACCCAATTAAAAAATGGACTGACGACTTTAACAGACCGCTCATCAAAGAGTATACACAGATGACAAATAAGGATTCAAAAGCACGCTCCACATCACACGTCACCAGGGAAATGCAATTAGAGCAACAAAGAAACACTGCTAGACCCCTAGGAGAATGGCCAAAGCCCAGAACACTGACACCACCAAATGCTCACGTGCATGTGGGGAAACGGGGCTCTCATTCATTGCTGGTGGGAGTGCAAAATGGCCTAGCCACTTTTGAAGACACTTTGACCCTTTCTTGTCGAAGTAACCGTTCTCTTATTCTGTGATCCAGTGCATAGGCAGCCATAACAGCTTGATTCATAATTGCCCAAACTTCAAGTAACTGAGATGCCCTTCGCCATGTGAATGGATGAACTGTGGTACCTCCAGGCAGTGGAATATTACTCGCACTAAAAAGAAATGCTCTGTCCAGCAATAAAAAGACAAAACTATGAAACTGAAATGATCACTGCCAGGGTAGGGATGAGGGAGAGCTAAATGGGCCAGAGCACAGAGGATTTGGGGAGCAGTGAAAATACTCTGTACGACAGTGTAATGATTGATACATGTCAATGTACACTTGTCCAGTGTGACACCCAGAGTGAACCCTAATGTAAACTACAGACTTTGGGTGAGTATGGTGTGTCCATGCGGGTTCATCAGCATAAAAATGTACCACCCTGGTAGGGGGTGTTGAGAAGGGAATGTGTGCATGTGTGAGGGCAGCAGGTATATGGGAAATCTCTGTAGCTTCCTCTGCTTTGCTGTGAACCTAAAGCTACTCTGAAGAAAATAAACCCTTAAAAAATAGTTGGAGGATAAAGGGATGAAATGACATAGTTGAATAAAAGTTAATAACATATACTGAATTCCCGTACATGAAGCTGCTACTGCTTTTCCCTGGAATTTTATATGTTGCTTCATTTTTTCCTCTTTGAAATTTTCACTTTCCCATTTTAATCATTTTACCCTTTGCTTTTCCTCCAAGTGCTTAAATTAATTATTAAGATGCCATTCTTTATTGTTTTAGAAGCTATTTAAATAAAGAATCAGATTAATTTCTATGATTCACTCTCCACTGAAGTGAGATACAGAACCACCTAGTGGTTATACACCACAACTTCGGAGCCAGGCATCTTGGAATCATATCCTTCCTATTTAGTTATATGACTTGTACGGTTTATCAGTCCTCTCTCTGTGCCTTTGTTTTTTAATCTCTAGGATGGGGGTAATATATACAGCGTACTCACAGGATTGTTGTGAGCATTACATTGTTAATATTTGCAAGGTTTTGTGCATCTCATCAATGTTTGCTAAACAAATACAGATGTCCTTCCTGTCTGCCCCCTACTTTTCCATCCCGCTGAAGCAGATAGAATGCTGCTTTTTTTCTCTGAGGCTAATTATCTAACCAGCCTCAATTTTTCACTGCCCCTAGCATCTTCGGGGACCTTTCTGGCTTCATGAGTTACCTCTTCAGATTTCTGTACTAGTCTGGACACTGTACTGCAGCCATACGGCATATTTGTAATATGATGTCTCTGGTCCTTTATAATGGTTTTTCCTTTATTGAGTAGAACTTTTCCTACCTTATGTGCCTGGCCTAATTTTACTCATTGTTCAAATTTGTTCTTACAGTTACACATTTAACCTTCTCTGCTACAGAGTCCCCTGACTTACCTACGTTGGCTTTCTTTGATTAGGCCCTTGCAGATGTGAGTGTTCTTTGAGAGAGATCATGTGTCCCACTATCCCATGATCTAAACAGAATGACCAAAATTATAATTTTTTTCAATCAGTGAGCACATGAGTGTCTGAATTTGATAAGCACCTCCTTCCTAGTTTATTATCAGATTAGTCCGTTTCAGTAGAATAATGTGTGACCTGAAAAGTAGTAGAAATTCTCTGTCCATCCAGCCATGATTAACCAAGAAGTATGCTTTCATCAAAAACCTTAAAAAAATCAAAGATTGTTACTTGGCAGGCCAAAAAAATATGAATAACAGCTTTACTTTTGAACATATTCTATTTGAGAGAGCCTCCTATTCCTGCTATTCTGTTTATTATTCAATTAACTAGCTTATGTTTTGGAATGACCAACAAAATAGATCCCATGTTATTATCTTTCTTCATGGATTTTACCTGGTAATTAATTTTATCTTGAAGTCAATGAAGATTATATTATAGCCGGAGCCAAAGGATTAAAGAAGAATGTTATGCCGTCATATTTATAGAAAAAAAGGTTTTGAGGGCTTTGATTAATTTCTGCGACTCAATGTCTGGATGTATGTCAATAGCCTGTGGCTAAAAAAGACATCTTCTAGAGCTTTTAGTCATTGAATGCATGCATTTTTGAGATATTGAATGTATGGTTTGATGATTTCTATACAAGAAATTTACTGTTGCATTGATCTCGTCTATTTCTCTTTGTCTTTGAAAATAGAACAGACAGAATTGTCAATATAAGTGGAAACATACTTAAATAGTATGCTCCTTGAGCATTGCAGGTTTGGCCTCTAAGCATTAATCTGTTATTGAGCTGACAAGTCTGACTGTCAAACCCATTCGGTAGTTTTAGGAGATCTTACGTCTTACATCGTCTGAGTAGCTCAGATACAGAAACAAGCCTACAGGGGGACTATTTTTTCCGATTTTTTCTAAGTGGAATTTTTATTCATTATAGTTAATTAGCTTATAACAGTTTTTAACTTAAAAATTAGCCTTTATAATTTTTAATATAAACTCAAAGGCTTAAATATCCCTTTAATACCACTTTAGCTGTCATTACAAATTTTTATCTCTACCATTACTTTGGTTTTTGTTCAATTTGAAGTATTTTTAAATTTTTATTATGATTTCTTATTAAACTTGTGAATTATTTAAATGTGTTCTGAAGCTTCAAATATGTGTGGTTTATATGGTCTCCCGTTATTGGCTTTTCCTTCCTCTTTCTCAAAGTTCTCTAATAATTACCCCCATTCTCTTTTCTATTGCACATATTTTTTCTCCTGTACTATTAAGCTTCCCTTTAAGTATATACATTTGTTCTAGGTAGTTTTATCTTTCAAACAAAACCTTTGATCCCACATTACCATTTGTACAACTCATTTCTTAGCTCCCTTCAGAGCAAATGTTTTTTGAAGGGGCCCTAGAATGTTTCTGTTTTGTCACCTCCCCTTCACCCATTTCAGCTAGGCTGCTGTCCCTGGTTCTCCTGCAGTTGCTTCGGTGGCCTCCATGTCACCAGATCCAATGCCATGTTTTGGACCGAGTATCTGTCCGTTTGTTTTGTCAATAAATGAGAGCAGGGTATTGAAACCTTGGACCTCAATCGTAGATTTTTCTTTTTCCTGTTTGCATTTCCACCATTTCTTGCTTCAGGTACTTTGAATTTGGTTGAGTCCTTAAACGTTAGTGATTGTTATATCCTCCTGATGAATTTCTTTCTTTATCATTATGAAATGATCTTTATATTTGATAACTATTCTTTCCCCTGAAATCTACTTTTTGATATTTATATAGACAGATTTTCTTTTGATTAGTATTAGTGTGATATATCTTTTTTCATTCTTATTTTCTTCATATTTGATGTGATTTCTTCCCTTTTCATTTTGATGATGGTTTCTTTTGTTCTGCAGAAGCTTTTTAGCTTGATGTAGTCCCATTTGTTAATTTCTTCCTTTATTTCCCTTGCCCTAGGAGATTTATTGGCAAAAATATTGCTATGTGGGATATCTGAAATTTTCCTGCCTGTGTTTTCCTTTAGGACTTTTATGACTTATATTTAAGCTTTTATCCATTTTAAGTTTATTCTGGTGTATGGTAAAAGTTGGTGGTCTTGTTTCATGTTTTTGCATGTACCAGTCCAGTTGTCCCCACACCATTTATTGAAGAAGCTGTCTTTACTCCATTGTATGCTCATGCCCTCTTTGTCAAATATTGATTGACTGTAGAGACTTGGATTTATTTCTGGGTTAAGCATTTAATTATCTCTATTCTGTTCCACTGATCTATCTACATGTCCGTTCTTATGCCAGTACCAGACTGCTTTGATTACAGTGGCCTTGTAGTATAGTTTGATATTGGGTATTGTGATCCCTCCTACTTGGTTCTTCTGTCTCAAGATTTCTGAGGAATTAGGGGTCTTTCTGGTTCCATATCAATTTTTGAAATATTTGTTCTAGATCTGTGAAATACATCATTGGTATTTTAATAGGAATTGCATTGAATCTATAGATTGCTTTGGGTAGTATGGACATTTTAATGATGTTAATTCTTTCAATCCATGAACCCGATATATGCTTCCATGTACTCGTATCTTCCTTAATTTCTTTCTTCAGTGTTCTATAGTTTTCTGAGTGTAGGTCTTTTATCTCCTTGGTTAAATTTATTCCTAGGTACTTTATTTTTCATGTTGCTGTAGTAAATAGGATTTTTTCCTAGTTTCTGTTTCTGATAGTTCATTATTGGTGTACAAAAATGCCATCGGTTTCTGAATATTGACTTTGTATCCTGCTATTTTGCCAAATTCATTTATTAGGTCAGGTAGATTTTTGGTGGAGACTATAGGGTTTTCTCTATACATTATCATGTTGTCTGCAAATAATGACAGTTTTACTTCATCCTTTCCAAATTGGATGCCCTTTATTTCTCTTTCTTGTCTGATCACTGTGGCTAGAGTTATAGTGAATAAGAGTGGTAAAAAATGGCTGAATGGGAGAAC